>VXBR01005650.1:839829-935224 GCA_013400215.1 Cisticola juncidis | reverse complement strand
TTGTTCCGTCCCGCTGCTCCGGCGCGGGGAACGGCGTGCGGCGCCCGTCAGGGGCATGGAGGGGGCTCTGCTCCCCGTCTCGCCTCTTCCGCACCCACCCCCCGTTTTCCCGCTGCTTCGCACAGCCGGGGGGCTGCGCTCCGGGAGGGCTGAGGTGCTGACAGCGGCTGGGGCGGGGGGACCCGTCAGACCGGGGCGGGGGAAATGTTGCTCTTTAACCCTTTGCCGGGCCCGCAAGGCGCTTGGCTTTCGCCTGCCTTTCGTGAGGCGTTTTCGGCGCGAAGGGTTCCCCAGCCCCAGGTTCCTGTCCAGAGCGCCGGGTGTGTGGAGACTTCTCGGCTGCCAGGGCCCGCGCCACAGGGCAGGATCTGGCTCTCGCTAAAATATCCTCCGAAGCCGAGCAGAACCCCCTCCCTGCCGGCGTGTCCTCTCTGCTGGTGGGTGAGGCGGCTGGGAGGGAGGCGGCGGGATGCGGTGCCGTGCCAGCCGCTGGTTAAAGCAGTGTCGGGGGAGGCTGCGCTCCCCTGGGCAGCGCTGGGCTCCTCTCTGCCGCTCCACACGACCCCAGGCAGGGCTGCAGGGCTCGTCTTCTCGGTGGTCTGCGCCTCTGCTGGGCCGCGGCTCCTCGCCCGTGCTCTGGCTGACCGATCAGCCCGGCGGCTCTCCCTCTCCCGCTGCATCCCTGGCGTGGTCCAGCCTGTCTGGGGACTTCCCGGGGCGAACCAGCCCTGGGTACCGGCCTGGCCGACAGCCGCAGGTCCAGAGCCAGGCTGTAGTTGCTCTGTCTCGTAGCCACATGAGAAGTTGAGGGCAGTAAAACCGCGGTGGTGCCCATTCTGATGGGGATCGTTCCTGAAGGCGATGACTCCCGAAGGGAGGGCACCAGTTTCTCTGAAATTTAGGTTATTGCTAGCATTTTATTTTTTATTATCTTGTTTACGTGCTGGCACTAGTTTTTATCTGAAACCTTCCAGCTGTGTATGTAATTGCCCTTGTGTGTCTTAAAATCTGCAGTATTGTGGAAATTCAGTTTTCCTTTAAAAAAGCAAACCTCATGCAGTGCATATTTATAACATCACTGGTTTTTTAAAAAAGATACAACCATGGCATAAATGAATACAAAGGTAAGAATTAATAAAAGCAAGCTTAAATACTTTAAAGTCCAGGTTTTGACCAAAATTATTTATACAAAATTCTTGCGTATATTCATTTAATACTGCCTTAATTTTCAGTTTTAAAATGTCAAACAGGTAACCTGTAATCAAGTAGCACTTCAATATTGCACTGTTAGGCAGTGGAGTATAAGACATACAATTTGGTGTTCTCATTGTGAAAGGTAGGAGGGCTAGCTCTCCACTGCACACTTATTTTAATGTATGTTTTTAAAAGTGATGAGATGCTAAATTGTTTGTTTCTCTCTAATAAAAAGAATAGCTATACTTGAGCAATGACAAAATATTTTTAAATTATTGCTTTGCTTTTTAATTTGCCTTCAGTCATTAATTTTCCTTTTATGCTTTTTTCCTTACCAGTATAAACATTTTATTTGTGATTAATTTTGTACAGAAAAATAATTTAAAAACCCTGTGCAATGAAAATATTTTTAAAATTATGTTTATAATACTTAAATAATTCTTTTGAAGGGTTAGTATGAATAGCTTTTATTTTCTGTCTTCAAACTGGAGATACAGAATTATTAATTGGATCATCTTGCTTACCTTTTGAATGACCATGGTCGTTCAGATGACTATCTTGTAAGTTGCACTGAACTTCAACTTACGACAAAATATTGTTTTCAGTACCATTTTAGGTTATTTTGGCGGGGGGGGTTAGTTTTGTTCTGTTTTTTAATTTTTTTTTCTCCTCAGAATCCTGATTGCACAAGTGGTGCAGTAAAAAGCTGTAAGAACAGTATTTGTATTAGTAATATGTTAATGTGTAAGTTTTATGCTAAAAGCAGATGGTGTGTGACACAGGACAATACCATAGGGTTTCTTGATACTAAATACTGTTCTTGTGTCTTGATACACTATCAATAACATCACTGGAAAATAAAGACTTTTTCTGCTGGTTTTAGAAGCACTGTAGAATAGAAAGGGAAGTGCTTCCTTCCCTCTTTTACATTCAGCAGGGAATTTGACTGAAAAAGCCATGACTGTTCTGTAGTTTGTTACATTTAGGAACAAAGCCGATAATCTTGTTATTCTGAGTTTCCTTGGATAAAGCACAACTTTTGGAGAACCAATCACTTCTTTCCCACAAAATACTGGTATTTTTATATAGTAAGTATGACAGGTAAAAATAGCAGGGGAGTACTTCCCTTTTTCATACCTGCTCAGCATGATTGCACTGAAGTCACTGAAATTGTGTTGGTGCAACTTGGACTAGAATTGAGAGAAAACATATGTGTGTGTTCTTTGAATGATTTCCATCTGCCTAATGTCTACCAATAATGATTATATAATAGCAAGAAATAATCCAATTTGACAGTCCTTTTGTTGAAACATTGAACATCAGTCTGCTGTGCAGAGGGTTGGCTTGGCATACACTTCAGCTTCAGTGTAGACTTTACAAAGCCTATATCAAGCATGAAGTCTGTTGAAATTACTCAGTAAAATTTTGGGGTTTGATTTTGCTTGACCAGTGATCAAAAGCATAAATGTTATTTCTGTCTCAAAGACAGTATCTTCTACTGTCTGTAAAGCTGTACATATAGCGGATATTGGTAGAGTGGAATTGTGATTCCACTGAAGTGAGTAAGGATGTTGCTACAAATGCAAATACAAATGCATTGAGAATGTGTGCATAGCCCAGAGGATCACTCTGGGTTGCTGTGGGTCATGTAACAGTACAAAAGAAAAGTTACATTACAAGAAAAATTATCAATACTAAAAGAAAAACCAACAACCAAAAACAAAACAAAACAAAAACAAACAAACAAAAAAACCCCCACCCACAAAAAAAACCCACAAAAAAAAAAAAAAAAAACACTGAGAAATTGCATGATACTTTGTGGTGACATTTTGGGGTATTTTATGCCTAGTTTGGTATATTCACTATGGATCAATCTGTAGGAATATTTGTAGTAGAACTGCCATTCTGGTCAGTAAAGTGAAATGCTAAATTATGCCTTGATCATACCAATTATATAGGCTGATGCAGATCAGTTGGAAAGATTCTTATCTGACAACTACTGCAAATAGCAGAAAATGAGGCTATAGCCTTGAAAAGCAAATACTATATCTCTTACAAGAGATTACATCCCAGGAAATGGTCACTTACAAAAGGACCGTTAAAAACCCTGTTTTCATCTGAATACAAGGTTTTGGTGTAGCATTATCATTAGAGAAGTTATTTTCTTCTAGTCAGATGTGTGATGCCATTGTGTTTCAGCATGTAGGTGACATGCAGAGACAGCACAGTTCTGTCTGTTCCAGTTCTGATTCTCTGTGAGAGATTGGTCTCATTCCATCTTGCAGTGACACTTCAAACCTCCTTTCTTCCTCTCCTCCCCTTTCTCCAAACTACAGCACTGCCTTTTCTATGCCTTCTACTCCACAACCTGCAGAACATCCTCTCTCCCTGTGTTGTAAAGATCTTTGGGGATGAGAAAAGAAAGCCACTGAATGCAGTCCACTTCATAAACGTTCCTTTCTCTTCCAAATGTGGACTGTCGCAGTGTTTCATTAGAAGTGAAGTGCAGAGGTGAAAATTCTGAGCCAGATATGTGAAAGTGGCATGGGAGGTGCAAAGCTGACGGATGCAGTTTTCTCAACTGCTTTGACTTAATTTGTGTAAGCATTGCTTTGGCCTCAGAGGGGATATACCAAGATAGGAATAGAGATGGAAATTGGGACAGGAAGGAAAGATCTCAGGAAGACAGCAGTTTGCAGTCTGTTTGTGCACCTATTCCTACCCAAGAAGAGGAACAATTGATTTAAAACACCTGCATAATCCTTGAACATGTAAACCAGAAGATGTCAAGTAGGCTTAGGGAAGATGTACTGGTGTGTACAAAGGATATATGAGTTAAAGCTTTCTTGGGCATTGTGTGTTGGTTCTCTTACAGCATAAAGTAAGGTGTAAAATTCTGGAAAACAGCTTCAACAGTGTGTACCCATATCTGTATCTAATCATATAGTGTTTCCCTTAGAAGTGACTTACTTGAAAGCAACTTTCTGAACAAAAATTACCCATTAAATCTAAGAATTCAAACATGATTATAGAAGGTTGGTGGGCCTCAATCTATAAAGAAGCCTAACTTGCACTGAAGTAAAAAATGATAAAGCATCTTTGACTTTTAATAGGTTGCAGAAATGTTTTAACAGCTGTGACAATATTTGAGTGTGTATAAAGGTCAGTGTCTTAGCAATTTTGGAGGGGTTGGGGGCTGGTTGTTTGGGATTTTTTTTTGTTGTTGTTTCCAAAACGAATTTCCCAGCTCTGAGGTATATTTATGGTTAATGTTGAAACTATTAAAAGTTTTGCTGTTAGCTGATGCCAAGAAAGCCCACAATAGCCAACCAAAACCTCCCCCACACCATTTAAAGAAAACCTTCTGAAAAACCCAGAAAGCTGGGGAGGTGTGCTTGAGGAGGGCAGAATAAGTGGGTAACTTCTTGTGGTGAACAATCCAATAAAAGTCATTGAGCTAATGGATGTTATAATTAAATGCATATAAAGTATCCTCACAATCCCTGAGGTATGACTATGAAATTTTATGAGTCTTGAATGTTAACATCAGATAATACTCAGCAAAAAAAAAAAAAAAATCCATATAAGTTGAGGAGCAAATTCAATGGCATTGCTTTTCCTTGAAAGATATTTCTCTGCTTTCATACCTGTTTATGTTCCTAAGAACTTTCCTAAACTTAAGTTTGTCTTGGATGTGGTGGGAAATGGACATGTATTTCACCAGAGAATTTCTAGTGAAGTATGGGATCACAGATTCTTACCCTAGTTTTAGACTAAAGGAAAAGCCTTCCATAGGCAAAGCAATAAACTGTGGTTTTCCCCAAAGTGTTCACCAATACTGTGTGGATATTATAACCACTTATTTTAGCAGTCTCTCTGTTTGCAGTTTCCTTTATTAGAGAAGGGCTATGATTCATTTGACCACATACCCACTTCCTTTTATAGCTGGTGGGGTGAAGTAAGTGGCTGGAAGGAATAACCTGTTTTAGAAACAGGTCTTTGAGCTTCACTGGTTTTGAATGAAGTGACTTAGGCAGCTGATCTTTGAAGATATGGATGGAGGTGTGAATGGAGTTCAAGACACTTAAATCTAGGTGTCTATGTGTATGCACAATATTTAATATCCTATTACAGTCAATGGAGCCACAGGCAAATAGTTCCGGTGTGGTTAGCTGGATAGCTTCTTTGTTTGACTGGGCTGATTAGTTCTCCATTGAAAATGAAGGGACATTGGGTACCTGGCTTGCAAGGCTGGTGCCATTAGATACCTCACTGACATACATACAAGACATACACATTTAGAGGCCCACATGTGATACTCTGGGGTATCCCAGCTGGACTGGCTACTAGTCCAGTTGGCATGGATGGTTCTCCTAAGTTCTGTACCAAATCTGTCTCTCCCAGGAAAGCTGTCTCTGAATCCTAGGACATTTCAAATCATACTAAGTAGTTCTCGATAGGAAACTAAAAGGAATAAGTAAAAATAGATATTTATATTTGATCAGATGAGTTGTACCTGGGAAACATACTTGGTGTTGTAAAACATGCAAATTGCATTTGTGTTTCTCTGGTGCACTTGTTTCATGGGTCTGGCAGATGTGAGGCCATCAGTATATCAGTAGTTGATTTTATATATCAAATAATATAACCTAAATAAAATAGTATAATGTAATGAGTAATAACAAACCTTTTTAATTTTAGAGCCTTATTTGGGAAGTCTGCTTTGTGAATCCTCAAGAGGATTCTGCTGTGCACTGATGAGAACTCAAAATATGTAATATAATGTACCTATGTACCTTTCCTTTGCCTTCTGAAAATACTTTTTTTTACTTTTGACAGCTTTTCCCTGTGTGTCTTTTTGTACACCATTTTTATACTTCTCACTGCCCCACTCCTGTCCTTCCAGCCCTCAGTTATGCTCCACAGGTTTTTTCCCCAGGTCCTGGATTATTACCCAGCTCTATCTTTTAAAAAGTTTTCTGAGTAAGAAGGAGCTTGTTTCCTATGTTCATTTGTGATTAATGCACAGCTACCTTGTTTTTTGCCTGAGTTATGTTTAGAGAAAGTACAAAATTGTGGCTTTTATACTTTACCTATCTCTTCCAGCTTCTGCTGAAGGCAGCAGGGTTTTTAACAGTTGCTGTGATAGCAAAATGAACAGCACTTTTAGTTCCTGAGGTTGCCAGTGCTATCCACCCATCAGTGTCAGCAATACCAAACTATTGGCACTACCAGTCTCTCCGATTTTTCTTTTTTTTTTTTTTTTGAGAGTGGTGTGATGGATTTAACTGTAAAGACTTTTACAGTTTCTACTCTAAATTGCTTTGTAGGTGAAAAAGACTCCATTCTGTTCCTGTGCCTCGTGGTGACCTTCCAGTTTCATCTTTGGACTTTTCCAAAGGTGATGGAGGCTGGAAAATGCCTCTCCAGTTTGATCACTGCTGTTCTAAGTATTCTTCTTGTTCAGAATTGATGAATTTTTCTTCCTTTTGGCTTGGCAGAGCTTATCTTAGTCTTTAGCAATTCTGATGTCATTTTGCCTGTGTGGTTTTTGTGATGCACATGCAGGTAGTTGGATGAGTTTTAGCTAATTAGCAGTTTGCTCTATTGTTGGTGCACTTGCTGCCAGGCAACATACACCCCTTACAAAACTGATCTGGAAAAATAACATGGAGTTTTAGATACAGAGGGAATTGAAGTAGTGTTTTTCAGGTACCTTATTCTTACAGATCAAATAAACTAAGCATTTTAAAATCTGAAAGAGTTAGAGGAAAAAGTTCTCTTGTGTTTTGGTTGTATATATGAAATATCTTCTAGGGCAACAAATTCCCGGATCTCTATTATAAAAGCAATACAATGGCTGGCTTGGTTACATAGTTGCTAAGTTGATGGTTAAATTTTTACAGCTTGGCACTCTGCCACAGGTATTTTAGCAAAACCCCAGATGACACATAAGCCGTGAGCTACTAATGCAGTCTTTATTTTCTGGAGATCTAAGACTTAGTGCTCCACTGGAAGGTTACTTTTCTAGATCTAACCAGCAGTTTTTTCCATGACTTGGCCGAACAGTGCTCCATCTGAATAAGAACTTGGAGCAAGCCTGCCGTGACTGACGTCCCCAGAAGATGGCATGGAGTGTTTAAGAGGGAGGATAGTTTTATTTCATCATATGCTTTATCTGTTCAAGTCTTTAGGACATTTTTACAACTGTGCTTGAGCATATTTCAGATATTTAAACTGTGTAGTTTGGTCCAGTTAGGGCAGGCTATGTTGCAGCTCCATGAGTGCTGATACAGAGATTTGTATGGTGAAAAGACGTGGTAGTATCTTCAGTGACTGCCATTCACCCTCTTATCCTGTGTGAATTGATTTGATGTTGTTTATTCATAGTGAACAAGCTGAAGATAACATTTAAGTACTGGAAAAAAGTAGTCATTCCAATTTCAGAATTTGTCAAATAAAGTTGGGGGGGAAAAAGCCTCAGTGAGCATAAAATTATTCATAAGACCGGAAAAATGATGGTATTCTCTCATCCTAAAAAGCAGTTTTTCTGTTTGTGTGTTTCTTCTGGTTGATTGTGGACAGTCTCATACTTTAAAATGTATGACAAATCAGACAAAAGTAAGAGACAACCAGGGCGGTGATTCTACACAAAATGTGTAGTTGTCCTGCAGTTGTTAAAATTACATAAAGATTCAAAAACAAGGGGGCAGGTTCACAACAGATATGTCAGCAGAGGGCTGCTACATACAAAATGACAATTTCTGGCTCAGAAGGGGAATAAGCTGGAAATTGCTGGAGGTCGGGAGAATATTTCTGGGAAGTATCATTATGGGCTTGTTTTGTTCTAGTCCTGATTTCAAGGCATCCTTTATTGGCTACTTTTGGAGACAGGATGCTTGGGTAAGTGGGTTTTTAGCCTCATATGCTAGAATTGTTTAGATATGAAGTTTTGCTAGTTCTTTTTCCATGTTTTTAAAATAAAAAATATAAAAACTAATTTGACTATCTTGTTGGAATGTCTTTCTGTTAAAGTTTCTTTGTGTTTATTTATTTCCAACCATAAATTACCTGAGAGCACACTTAAGTGCTAATTTTTGTTCTCTTTTCTTATGTTCAAGTTCAAGGTGTTCACTTGAACAAAATTTATGTAATTGCTTAATGAGATGCTTAGTTAAAAATCTCATCACTGCATCTCCTATGTTGCAGAATGTCTCTGGTTTATTAAGAATGGAAGAATATTTTCATTTCTGTCTCAGGAAAGACTGCAGATATTAGATGTTTCACCTGTGATGGACAGTCTTTTGACAAAGATCTGCCTGGTGTTATACCTCCTTACAGAAGCCTTGAGTGGGTTTTTTTGGGGGGGTTTTTTGTTTGTTTGTTTGGTTGGTTGGTTGGTTGGGTTTTTTTGTTTTGGTTTGGTTTTTTTGGTTGTTTTTTGTTGGGGTTTTTTTGTTGTTGTTTTTTTGAGAGACAAGCATATTTTAGAATGGGAAGATAATGTAGGGGATAAACCATTATGACAACTTAAAAGACTGTTACTGAATATTGTGTTTTATACTACTTGCTTTCTATTTTTGAAAAAAAAAAATGTCCCTGCATTAGTTTTCCATCTGAAAAATCGAGTCGTTATTCCCTATTATAGAAGAAGTTGTATGAAGAAACCAATTCCTATCCTTGAGGTATTAGATTTTGTGAAGTGGTTCACAGAAGAAGCATGGTGGATAATGGGTCCTTGTATCTGACTGAATTAAATTTAGTAATTAGAAGTGCCAAGAGTGAAAACTGCTGTAGCCTGTAAGGTAAAATCTACTCTACTGATGCTAGATTACATGAATAGCAGTATAAGTTAGTGACTTTTCATTTTATATGTGTCCTTACATCAGTGAGCATGTAGAATTATGAGGAGCATTGTGAGGGGCTGCTGCAGCATGTATTGGAAAAAAGCCTTCAAAGAAACCAGTTATTCCTCTTGATTCATTGGCATGGAGAGTAAGAGCTATTTTCTGGATTAGAGGGATAGCTGACCCAGGCAGCAAAAAATAGTAGATAACTGCTGTTCAGGCTAAAGTTCTAGTTAGAATGGATGGTGCCATCTTCAAAAGAGTTACACTCAATAGACATAGGGTGACTGAAGCATTTCTTATGAGGACAAACTGAGGGAATTTTTCAGCCTCCAGAAGAGACAACTGGGAGGGGATCTCATCCATGTCTGTCAGTATCTGAAGGGAGGATGCCAAGGGGATGTAGCCCAGGCTGTGCTGACTGGTGCTGAGCAGTAGCAGAAGAGGCAATGGGCAGAACCTGATGCACAGGAAGTTCCTCCTGAGTATGAGGAAGAGCTGCATCACTATGCTGATGATTGGGCAGTGGAACAGGTTGCCCAGAGAGCCTGTGGAGTCTCCCTCACTGGAGATATTCAAGATCCTTCTGGACATAGTCCTGTGCTGTGTGCTCTGGGATGGCCCTGCTTGTGCAGGGAGGTTGATCTGTGTTACTCACCTAAATGAGGAAGCTCAATCCAACGTGTATTGCACGTAAATAGCTAAAGTTCTGGCACACTGTTCTCACTAGCCATTTGTGCAACTCTGTGTGTTTGAACTGCAAAAAGTGTAACACAGTAATATTAACACAGATCCAGCTTTTGGGTATTTTAGATCCATGGCCTTCTAGCCTGAGAGAAGAACAACTGTTCTGCCATCCTCTAGCCATGAAAAAATAGATATGATACATGCCTTAATTTTTATTGGATTTTTCTCTACTGAAGTTAAGCTCCTGAGTAGCTGAATGTTTAGATTGTACATGCTTTGGGGAAAATAGACAGTACATCCAGATATATTGCTCACCTAATTTGGCAACAGGTTACTTCAGACTGAAGAGAGCTGAGTGTTTGCTTTGCAGGGCTTTCTCATAAACACATCTACATCATAGATGGGAATCTAGTGTTTACCTTACAGGGAATAATAGCATATTGAAAATCAATCTGGGCAGCTGAATCTAGCACATGGAATAAAAGTTGTTTTCTCTCCCTGAAAGTAATCCCCCTGTAAATTCATTAAATGCCTACTTGTGTTAGTATTCTGGATGGTGAGAAACAGATTTGTATTAATCTTATCTACCTTTGTGATTTTGTGAATATTATAACATTTCCCTCACCACATCTCCAAAATTAAGACTTCCAGCCTTGTAGTGTTTCCTCATATTGGAAACCTACTCCTTTTCTCTTCATTCTTTTAGTTAGCCAATTCTACACTTTTTAGATAAAGACTTCATGCAATACTTGAGATGTGGGTTGGGCTGGGATTTATATAACAGTTAAAGGAGGTTGTTCACCTATAAGTGAAGAATTATGTGCCAGCTTCCACATGAAATAGCTGTCCCTGCCACTTCTCTATCCCTTTTCCAGGTTATTGGTGAAGAGCTTGAATAAGGCTGGTTCCAGATGGGACACACTTGGAGAGTGCTTGTTACCCATGATGTTTATTTTCTATCCATGAAGTGTCTTTTATTCCTATACATTTGTATAGGAGTTTCAGTATAATAGTGGATACAGAACCTTGTCCAAAACTTCTGGAAAATTCAAATACATTATTGTCCAGTGGATCCACTTTACTGTGTGCCTGTTGACATTGCTACAGAACTGTAGCAGTTTGTGAGGTGAATTTGGTTTTACAGAAGCTGTGCTGGTACTCCTAGTATACACTGAGTATGACTCCTAGTATACACTGAGTATGTGCTCAATGATTTTATTCATCAGTATAAACTCATTCTCCTGTCTTGCTCAGGGTGGCAGTCACTACACTGT
Organism: Cisticola juncidis; assembly: GCA_013400215.1. NCBI lineage: Eukaryota > Metazoa > Chordata > Aves > Passeriformes > Cisticolidae > Cisticola > Cisticola juncidis. The sequence continues at coordinate 924,222 of VXBR01005650.1, read as the reverse complement.
TCTTAGTAAGCATGGCACTCTTAAAAGATACTGTTTCTATGAACTTTTGTTCGTTAGTGCCTCTTAAACCTGAACTGTTCCCTCCAGGCAAGCAAATGAGACTGCAAATAAAGCATGCACATGAGATTTCATGTCTTTGCACAAATAGTTCTTCAGAAGTTCACATCCAGCTCAGTGTATGGTGTAACTTGGTAGCTGTTTGCACAGGTGCTTTAGGTGCACCATGGTTAAGAACCTTTCCCCCTCTCTTGCCTTCATCCCTGCAGTGCTGTTTCATGTCTGTTGAATTGTTTCAGCCTCTGCGAAGCTGCACAAGGGAACAAAGTCACAGAGTTAGCTGCTTTACCATTTCACCTTTATCATTCACGAGACTTTGCAGAACTGATTCCTTGCTGCAATTTGAAACAATATAATATGGAAGGGCTTTAACTTCCTCACTTTAAATAAAAATAATCAGACTATTTGCTACTAATTTTGACTTAATATAGTACAAATAGACACCAGTTTTTGACAGCTGTAGATGAATGCTGACACATCTGTGTTTCAAAATTATAGCAACTATTGTAGTCAGTGTATTCACCAGTGTTTGTTTCTTACAGACAAGAGAGTTTGATGTGGATAACCTGAGCAAGCCAGAGCTGCGAATGCTTTTGAGTGTCATGGAAGGAGAACTCGAAGCACGAGACCTTGTGATCGAAGCCTTGCGGGTAAGTTATCGGTTCTTGTGATTTGCTTTTAGGCTCTTCTAGAAGTTCTCTTTTGCCACTTCCTTTATAGTGTACATAGGATATTGTTAGTGGAAGAGTAAAGTGTGTTTTTTAAAGTTTTAGGTTGACTAAATCTCAGTAACCACAAAATATGTTCTTGTTTAGTTGTAGCCATGTGGTAATTATAAGTAATTTTGGTCTAAAACACCAACAAAATTTCAAAGAAATAAGTGAAAAACCTGTGGAATTGCTTCCTCTTTAAATTCTTTTATATTCCAAAGTCTGTTATTTGTGAAAGGAAGGAATAACTTCAAAGGAAAATGCAGTCCATTTGTAATTTGTTCTAATGGGCCATATTCAGTCATACACTCTAATCAGTGCTTTCATTTTCAGCGAGATGGAAGTAGGGACCAAAACCAGCTGATCATATCCACATAGGGAAATATTTTTGTAGCTTTTGTGTTTGTTTGGCTTTTTTTAATAAAAGGTGAAATATGAGATACATGCTCCTAACAGCACTTGCAAGTATTTGGTTGATTTTTTACTGTTAGACACGTGTAGTGCCTAACATGTAAAAAACGTAGTTTTCTGCTTCAGAAGATTGCAGTCTGAAAGGCAACATAATTGACTGGAAATGTACATACAAAACTACTTCAATTAAAATATGGGGTTTTTAGACCATATTGATTTTAATGTTGATCTGAAACAACATTTAACAGAGCTGCCAAACAGACTGCAAGTTTTGTGAAAAACTATTCTATGGTTTAAAAATATTTATAACTTCATGGTTGAATAAGGGGAAATTGTGCTCTTTAAGGTATTGAAAGTATTGTAAAGCAAAAGTTTAATGTAATAAAATACATCTAGTGCTAATTTTTAGTAGTATGTATAATGATTATATCAAGTAGTGTGGGAACATTTTCCACTTGAAATGTTACAGTAACAATGGTGAATGCATTTTTATTCAGTTTTAAATTGTTTTGTGAGGGCTTCAGATCACCTGTTGCAAATGGAGCTTTAAAGTAGCTGTCACTGATGTACATGAATTAATAACTGAAGGCTTTATAGGTATAAATCTATTTTATAAAATGTAATTTTCGTTTTGTAATGACAGTAAGACACTAGGAGCAATATTTTTCTGGAGTATTAATACACTTTGAAGTTATTTTATATTTGGCCTTCAGTTATATGCACATGTTGAAATGTACTGCCTTTTCATCTTACTGTTTCACAATTTCACGGCTCATTTTCCTGGACTAGGAATTTTATTTTCCCTGTCTGCCAGTTAAACTTTTGTAAAAGTGAAAAGAGTGTGCACAGCACATCCAGAATCTCTTTTTTTTTGACTCTTCAAACTTTGAAGGAATGCAAATAGAATATTCAGTCAATTTTTTCTAGTAAATATTCAGGAACATGCAACTACACTACATATAAAAAGCGTATATATTGAAATGGAGCAAAATGGAAAAAAATGTGGAAAAAATAAAAATACAGTAAGCATTTAATGATAGTAAACATTAAATCTTCAGTGTAGTGCAGTCCCAGGAGAAAAAAAAATCTATATTAAATTCACCTGCACCTGGTGAAATGGGTAGTATGTACACAGTGGGTTTTGATGATTAGTACAGATAAGTATAAAGAGTAGCTCAATTTCACATAAGATATTTAAATGTTGAAAATTGAGGGGGTGGGATATTTTTGTTTGGTTGGTTTTTGGTTTTTTTCCTCTCCTGCATCTCAATTTCTAGTTTCTCTAAACAAACTCTGTGTGTGACTCAAATCTTCCTGGCAGCTTGCCTGGTTAGCTGTATTAGTACTGGGAGACTTGGAAGCCATACCTGCTGAGGAACTGGAGGCTGATATGTTGTGTTATGATACTTTTGGGTCTTCTGCCTTCTTAGATGGGAAGCCACAAGTCAGCAGCATTAGCAGCTGGATTCTCCAAGCAGCACAAAGCGAGCTCTCCAAGTTAGCCAAATGTAAAAGTGTGTAACAAGAGAATCCCTGTGGAATTATGTCAGATTTGGTACTTTGATGTGCTGCAATAAACAGGCATATATAGTGTGCATATCCTTAAAGCAAGAAGGAAATGGTTTTCATGTAAGGGAAAAGACTAACATTATTTCCAAAAGAGATGATGGTCTGTTTCAAAATCAGGAAAAGTTTGTGAGTGTGTTTTTGTGTGTTGGGGCAGTTGGCTTGTTGTGGGGTTTCTGTAATCCTACTAGTAGTTTAGAGCCAAAGCCTAGTTTCTATGATAGGTGAAAGCCTGATAATTTCCAACACTATACTAGAGAATGTGTATTTTTCCTTTCCTCTTGAGTGATCTTAAGTGGAAGGCCAGCAATTTGAGATTAAGTGAAGAAATATTGTTAAATTAAATGGTCATCCTGGGGGCTGGGATGAGGAGGGAAGATAAGTTAGTAAAGTGTTGATTTTTATTAAGATAATGGAATTTGTACCACATGATAACTTAGAAAGAATCAAATCCAGTGTCACATATAACAATTAATGCTCTTTATTGTGCCTTTTTTTCATAACGTGCTATAGCGTTTCCATTGGATTTTTGTATACGTTTTAGATACTTTGAAGACTGCTTTTAAAACAAACCCAAAACTTCAAGAAGAAATTTGTGAGAAATATGCAGATGTCATCTGTTTACTTCCACATTTCCACAATACATTGTTGTTCCTTTATAATAGGCACAACTGATTCCTGCTTGAAGTAGTTATAGTAATTATCAATCAGAGCAATTTAAGTTGCTGGACAAGTTCAGTCCTGTGAAAACCAACAGAATTTGAAAAGTAGACCTTCGTGATGCTTAGAGTCAAATTTCCAGGTTTAATCTCCAAGTCATAAGTTAATTTACTGTGGAGAAGAGCATCAGGATTCACCTCAAAGGATCCCTGTGTAAATCTCTCTCATTAATGTTCTGATTTTGTATGACTACTACACCAAGTGACTAACATGATCTCTCCGATCTGTAATTTCTGTATTTTAGTAGCTTCATGATTATGGTTGTGCTGCAATTAAAATTAGATTCAGATTAACATTTAAATCATGAAAATTATTTCATTAATGAGAAGTAGCTTGCTGATTAATTGCTATTGAGAGTCCATATAGTTAAAAATGGAGGGAGACTTAACTATAGCTGCTGCCTGCATCATTTTCAATTATCCAAATAAACTGTCTGCCTGTAATAAGAGAATAATTTATTCATAATGTGGAGGTAATGTGGCTGTATAATCAAAGCACCATTCTGGCCTCCCACAACTGTGATCTCAAATACAGTGTTCACTTTTTTTTTCTCCAGACAAAAAGTGGTTGCTGTGGCTGTTTATTTTCTAGAGGATTTTTTAAAGCGCATTGACCCTCATACAAGGAATTGATGGGGCAGTAACAGCTATCAAGAATAGAACTGTAAATTCTAAATACTGGTTTTTGTGATAATTCTCTCATAAAGTTAAATAAGTTGTAGGTTATTTTTAATCTAAAATTTTAAAGCTCCATTCAGTTAGGATTTCTGTTTATTGTAAAAATATGTTTATTTGCTTATTTAGATTTCATTAGGTGGTAAATGGTAAATTGAAAATGTATGCTTGCTTCTATGGTATGCATTATTTAATATGAACAAAAAAATGCAAATTCTTACCATACTAGATTTTTTAATATACCACATTGCATGGATTTAGAACAACTTTATTTGATTGTTGAGAAAAATCACTAATGAATTTTAAAAAAAGTCTAAAATAACTACCAATACCAACAATGGATATATTTTTGGTTAATTAAAATTTACTACAATATCAATGAGCTTTCTCTGAGCTTAAGCCAGCTCCAGATCAACAGATTCTGTATATATGCTGGTTGAGCCAGAAAGACAGTATATGAATGGCAGTGTGAACTTAGTTGTGTCTCTTCAGTGTTGGAAAGCCCTACTGTATTTAATTGTTACTGTAACTTCCTAAGACATGAAAGCTTATTTTCTATGTATGTATTTGTACCAACATCTGTGTAATCTTTCACTGAGTTTCTGCAAAATCTGACAAAATGCCAAGCATTTCAAAAATAGATAGTGCCATAAAACCAGGCAGCTGAGTAAGAAAATTCATGCTGTTGTTAGTGCCTTAGTTGAAGGGAAGGCAGAGATTTGTGCTGTCCTTTATTGAGCACTGTATAGAAACTGTAGGGTACAGAGTTAGGGAAAGACAGACTTTGCTAATTTAACTGCTCAGAGAATTTGAGTTAGACTATCTAAATTTATAAAAAGACAAGAAGAAACAAAACATCTCTGCTGTAGAAGCTAGTTCTGCCTGAATTTTATCTTCCTGAATCTAAGCATTTTGGCGGGCATGCAGCTTAATCAATGGAGCTACAAATAAATCATAGTTGCCAAAAAAGCAGGACCATAGGGACATGGAATCTTTTTCTCCCCAGAGGGTAGATTGCATTTTTTGCTTAGGCTAGTTTGCTTTCACATGCTGAGCTGTGCATTGTGGAAGGCTTTTATTAGTAAACTTGTCTTTCAATTTTGACCCACAATGATTAAACACTGAATGGTATAGTTTAATTCAGTCTCATTGAAAACATAAACTGTTTTGATGATAACTGGCAAAAGTAGGTGTATTTCTATACCACTTTTGCAATTCAGTAAGTATATGTATAGATCAAACAATATTTAAGACACCCTGAGTCTATCATAGTTTCACAGTAGTAGACCGTATAATTATGTTAGATTTTTGGAGGGTAATTGGGAATGATACTGGAATTTCTTTGCAAAATGTGCAGCCTTTCATGCTCAGCTTTGCATTTTCAGTAACAAATAGGCTGTTCCTTGGGAAAAAAAAATTGCAAGGAGAGCAGTAGATCCTTGTAAGCTATACTTGTCTACTTTCACCTGTCTGCTTACCAGTGAGTCCTGTGTAGCTAAAGGGCTTCCTTCAGTTGGCCAGCCAAGACAGACTTGCCTGCTGTAGGCTGAGATTTTGGGTTTAAAAAATTTGATTTATCACTTAGATTTTCCATATCCTTTTAGTCTTATTTTTGTCTTTTGCATTGTGTCGTGGGGAGATACTTGGTTTTGCCTGTACTCTGAAAGTTACACATTAAAATAGAATTATTACCAACACAATAACTGTCAATTGTGGATGAATAGTTTTTTATCCTAAACTGCACAAAGTCAGCAAGAACTGTACTGTAAGACGTAGAATTTTTAGAAAGAGTTTTGGGGTTAGAAGGGAAGAAATCTGGGAGTTATCAGGAAAAAGGAAATGAATCCTTGTAGTTTAGTTGTTCTCAAATTGACTGATAGGGAGAAAAATCACACATATATTAAGTGTAATCTGTCAAGGAGAGCTACACATACTGTAAATTATAGGCCCTTACCTGCAGTAATTGTTCTGAGTTGGGAATCTAAAATGTGAATTCAAATTTCTCCTGTACATATGAATCCCGTGAATCCAGGATGGAGCAAGAGCACACAGAGGGTGGCTTTGGAGGTTTCTGGCAGCCAGTAAAGCAGCCTGTTTCGTAGCCAGTTGTCTTGGAAAAACGATAACTCTGTAGAAGGAGGAGCAGAAGATGTTAAACTGTGTTTAACAGAAGGTTATTTTTGTAGACAGCATGATGGCAGTTGTTGGTCTTGTTACAGAACTGAACCATGAAATAGAAGTCAGATAATGCCTTATTTGCATTGTCATTTTTGCATATTGCAATTTCCTGACATAAAAATTAATTTGTACTAAATTTTTGGGAGCTAATAATCTGCAGATTGTCCTTGCGCATTTCTGCATATTATGTCTTTGCTCATCTGATCACTACTTTTGATTTATTGAATTTAATGACGGTTGTGTGTGCATTTTCTCTTCTCTTAAATATAGTTTGTCTTTAGCTGTCCAGTGTGTCTGGTTATGCTTAGAACTTCTGCTTTCCTAATAAGAATTTATTTTACTTTTCTGGATTTGTCAGTCAAAAACTAGTAGTTCACTATTGCAAGCTATTGAAAATTGATTTCAAGGAAATTATGAAATAGGGATCAACCTCACTCAAATTAGTAGATGAAATTAATTTTTTATAGTATTTAGTTTGAAACAGTATCTGTGTCTATTCATTTCAAGTTTTAGAATGATGAATCATGGTCTTTGAACCTAATTGGGAAACTGTGAACCTAATTGTTATTTATTACAGCCTTGATGTTCAGATTTTGATTTGCCCCTATTTGATCATGGTTTATATATTCTGTTAGTTTATATTATGTCATATTTACTGTTGTTATACTCTTTTTTTTTGTAGTAGTAATTGTGTTGAGTGTACATTTCATTACAAATGGAACCAAGTCTCACTCTTTCCAAAAGATGTTGGGCTTGTGATAGCAGCAATCCCTGGACTAATTAACATTGCTGAGCTGAGTGGTCCTGCTATTATGACACATATAAAGGCCACTTCTAGAATTTGTTGACAAAATAAGTTTTCAGTCATGTTACTCACTTCTTGTGGTAGTTATTTTTGTTGGCCAAAAGGGGGACATTAAGCACTGAACAATGCAAAACTTTTCCTAAAACATAATCAATCAGTCCTATATGTGTGTTGCTTCACTAAGCTTAAGCTTCACTGCTCAGGTGAATACCTTTATTGCAGGCTTTTCTACAACTGGAGAATGTAAGTATGAAGCTATGAGACTTGTTTTCCAGTATGAAAACTCTATAGCCTTGCATTGCAAACAACCTTTTTACTCTTCATTCCAGCAGTGACTGTTAAACTGATCATAGTCTCCTTTTTCACATAAGTTCTTTATTGTTGGCAGGCATGATACTAGCAATTTACCTGAAAGTATTCTGCTGATTTTTTATTTGGATAATTGCTTTTTGTTTCCCACTTGATTTCTCCTGCCCTTGTTGGATCTTTCTGCATAATCCAGCATAAACTAGTGGGTAGAAATAAATGCACACATTACTTGTAATAATAATAAAATATTGCAACATCGTGTTAATGTAACTGTTTTTCCCTTTCTGTAATCTTTGTGAATTTTACAGATGTGACTTACTTGAAATGTTTTTTTTCTGTTTGCCATCATTACCCACATTGCTGACAATGAGAAATGTAACTGGGTCATCTGTTATCTATGTTATGTTACCTGAAATTTTCTATTTTTTATTTCAGAGAACATATTTCCCCTATGCCAATAAAAGGTACAGGTAATTTCACTAATAGCAACACTCAAATACAACTGAATGCATAACTTCTTTCCCTGGTTTGTGTGTCTCTTCTTGTTAGTATTGCTGAAGAAGAAATGTATAAGGTTTGTTCTTGGTTCTTCCAAAAACAAAATGGTAATCATGTGTAAAAAATAATTGTGAATAAGACAAGAGATTTGATTGAGGTCCTTTTCAATGCCTTTCAAAACACACAGCTTTGATTGCTTTTGTTGTGCTTGGGTGTATATGTTCCCAGGCATTTCTCCCTCTCACTCCATTCTGATGTGCTGTCTCACAGAGAGAGCAGTGTGGTAAAAATAATTAGCACTAAGTCTCTTACTAAGGCCAGAGTTCCATTTTCATTAATAATTAAAAAAATTGAGAAAATAGAACAATAGTGATTATAGTGAATTAGCACTCAAATAGCAAAGTAAAATTTTACCTATATATTATGTAGATATAAGTTGTTACATGAAAATTTTAAAATTGCTAACTCTATTGGTATCTGTAAAAAGAGTTCTAGCTGGAAAATTGCTTTGAAGTTTTAACAAACAGCATAAAATTCGAAATGTAAAATCGTGTTGTTTACTTTGAAATGTTCCTTTCTATCAATCAAAATAATTTAGTAAAATGTACTTGTTCATTCATCTTCCTCAGTATAGGTAGTATCAAGAATTAAATTCTTCTTGGAGGTAACACATATTGCTCTCACAATTTACCTTCCAGTGAATCTTGAAAATAATTTCAAACCAACAAATTCTCTTAATCTACCTCAAATAAGTCTATAATGTGAATAGAAGAGACTATTCCTGTTGAAGGAGATATGAACAAGGATCATCTAGTCCAGCTGCCTGACCCACTTCAGTGCTGACCAAAGATAGTGTGTTTGCAAGCGCATTGTCCAAATGCCTCTCAAACACTCACAGGCTTGGGGCATCAATCACCTCTCTAGGAAGCCTGTTGCAGTGTTTGACCACCATCTTAGTAAAGAAGTGCTTCCCAGTGTCCATTCTGATCCTCCCCTGGTGCAGCTTTGAACCATTTCCACCTATCTTCTCACTGGATCCCAGGGAGAGAGAGTAGCTCTCCCCCTCCCCTCCCCGGGAAGCTGTACAGAGCAATAAGATCACCCCTCAGTTTCCTTTTCTCCAAATCTAAGAAGCCCAGAGTCCTTTTCCCCCTCACAGGATATTCCTTTCAGCCCTTGCACCGGCTTTGTTGCCCTCCTCTGGATACATTCACTCACCATCACATCCTCCTTAGGCTGTGGAGCCCAGACCTGCACCCAGCTCTCCCAGTGAGGCTGCTCCAGAGTGAAACAGAGTGGGAGAATCCCCCCATCTGCCCAGCTGCTGCTGCTGCTGGGTTTGATCACCCGGGATGGGCTTTGCCCTCTGGGTGCCCGGGCACTCAGAGCTGGCTCACGCTGATCCTGCTGTCAGGCAGCCCCTCAGAGCCCTCTGCAGGGCTGCTCTCCAGCCACTCCTCTCCCAGTTTATGCTTGTGCCTGCCATTGCTCCACCCCAGGGCCAGAATCTGACAATTGGAGGTGTTAAATTGCAATTAAACACTGCCCAATGTTCCAGACTATGTAGATTTCTCTGCAAGGCCTCATGTCCTCAAGAGAGTCAACAGCATTTCTCAGTTTAATATCATCAGCAACCTTGCTAATGGTGCATTTGACTGCTGCATCCAGATCATTGATGAATATGGGGAAGAGAACTGTCCCTAGGATTGAACCCTGACCAACACCAGCCAGATGTAGCCCCATTCACCGCAAGCCTTCAGCCAGTTCTTCACCCAATGCACTCTGAACCTGCTCATTCCACACAGTTCTGGAGTCCAGAAGGATGCTGTGAGGGACAATATCAAAAGCCTTGCTAAAATCTAGGAAAACTACATCCACTGCCTTCCCTTCATCCACAAGGTAGTTGAGTTTACTCAGAAGGATGTGGAACTAGGTAAACAGCCATCGTGAACCCGTGATGACTCTGCCTGATGATGGCATTGTAAATACATAATTTGCATACTTTTTATTAAAATATGTAAAGCTTGGTAATTATTTCCTTGCCATGCAATAATGTGGGATGGTATTTTAACTGAGATTTTGATAGCTTGAACATACGAACATCTAAATATTCAAACACAGATTGATTTAGTAAAAGTTTCACTGTTGAGGCTTTGGTATGTTTTCTTATTGAGCTGAAAAAGCTTTTTTTTTTAACTGCCAAGCATGAAGGTTAAAGTGCTCTATTTTGCTTACAGATGAAGTCAGATTTCCTTCAGCACTTCAGAAGAATGGCTGACAGATTTCCATGCAAAGAGTTATGAATTTATTTGCATGAATTTCAAGTATAAATTTGAACATGCAAAAAAAGTCTAGATGACAAATGGTTATTTAAAGTAACCAGAGAGCTCAAGTCTCTTCTATCAGCTGACACTCATTATCAGTATGAAAATCCGTATTATTTTCAGAAATAAATGTCTGGGCGGTTAGATAATCAGAGCATCAAACAGTGATATTCCCTGACAAAATATTGGCCTATAATTTTCAAATGTTTAAGCACCAGACAACAAAGCTGTCATAAAATAGGTCTAATGTAATCTTTATGCGGAACATCTAGATGGCTCTTCTCAATCAAAAACATGTGTTGTTTTATGAATTCAACTTTTTCTTCTTCATCATTTAGAAACTTAGTGCAAGGCCTGAATTTCACTTCTTACATTGTGCCAAGTGAAGAATATTATATATTCACTGCACTGTTTTTTTCTTGTTGAGATTGATCTGTTAGTAGCTGATCTTAGCCTTGTAATAACGGCATTTTCCTTTTAAAATCTGCAACCTCAAAACAGTGAGTTTTCACTACTCTAAGGGAGAAAATTAGTAATGAAGAATTGGAAGCATGTGTCTGTTGGTCCTGTCTGTATCTCTTCATTTCATGGAGGTTTTTGTCAAGTAACAGGGAGAAAAAAGAGGGAGGTTGTGCTACTCATCAATATTGTGGTAATAATAATCTGGTGCCATTGGATGGTATCTGGATGATACTGTCCTTTTATGGAGTTAGACCCCCTAAGAAAAATCAGGCTTGATTATTACCTTGGTTGTATAATTCTGCTTCAGTACTTGTGAGGATTGTTTAAATGTTACTTAAATGTTTGTCCTTCTATACACAGAGATTTGAATTAATTGTTTAGTGTTTTGTGCTTTTATTAAGTATGTTAAGTATGCTTTTTAGTGCTGAGGAAAGAAAATTATACCGCTTTTTGCAAAGCACTATAATATTTGAATACGTGCATGAAACAGAAAATCTCCTAATGATCCTGTAAATAGCATTGTAAAACAATATACAGTCTTTTATTCAGAGCTGTCTTTTTACCTTGAAAATACTTTTTAAAAGCTTTGTTTTAAAGCTATGTGACACGGATACTTTGCAAACTACAAATTTTTTAAAAAGTTTTGTGGGTTGTTGTGAATGAGAGAATGATGCAGCTTTTGTATATTAGTTTCATGCTTGGGACAACTTTTCTAGGAAAACTTTACCTTTCAGGCAGTTTACTGTACTGTAACAAATTGCACTGATATATTTGCATGCTTTATGACTGTTATGAAACAGTTCTCCAAGATAGGTTTGAATACTTTTAATGAGTATGTGTACCTCACATTAAAAAATACCGAGTATGTTTTCCTTTTTTTTTAGTACTACCTCTATCAAATGACTTGACTTCTTTCATGGTCCTGCTCAGTCATCCATAAACAATGTGTCTCTTATAGTACAGAACAATTATGTAGGTCTGTCAGAGCATAATCAACCTGTATGCTGGTTTTGTTTAACTTGCTGATTGTATCCTCCAGTTTCTCAATTCTGCTGTTTTCACTCTTTTTGGACTAGTGGCCTGTTACCATCATCAATCTTCTCCAGGCAATTTCCATTTTTCCATCATTAAAATGGACAAACAAGTTTTTGTCTTGTCATAGTTGACACTTAACATGGAAACAGATACTTTGAATGAATTGGTATTTTTGTACAGTTTGGAGTTCATTAAAATTTAACTCCCTTGTAGATTTTGCATGAGTATGCACTGTCACTGTGCTCAAGAAAGGAATTTAGACTGCAGTTAAAATTGTAAGGAGAAATTGAGCATCACATGTTCACTGACAGAAATCATGCTGCAAAATACTATTTCCTCAGTCACTGATGTTTATATTTTCATTTTTAGTTTTTCCTATACAGCATTGTATGGAAGTGGCATCTTACAATCCTTTGAAAACATTCATTTACATCTGCATTACAAAAAAGGCAACTAAACAAAACCACTAACAGAGCCTCCAAACTCAACTATGTATGAAAATTGCTAGCATTCTTTAGAGTCATTCTTAACTTATCATCGTGAGGTATTATATCCTCCAGTCTGGTATTTTGCAGGTGTATCTGAAAGTACTGCTTTTATTGTGAGTATATACTCACTGATAATTCTCTTTTGCTTAATTGAATAGCTGCAACAAATCACTTAAGGAAACTATAATTTCACTGAAGAAGATTTATAAATGTGTTCTCTTTCAGACATCTTCCTCTTTTAAAAAAATCAATTACCCTTTTAACAACCCTCATCTTTCACATAATACATAAAATAAGCTTCTACTGCCTCCTCTTCTGTACTGGTTAGTTTCAGAAAACTTCTTACCACTCCCTAATTCATACGTCAAGAGAAAATATTAATATGAACCTGTCAGCATCTGTTTAAACAATGATCGTAAATGTAGAAAAGGAAATTAATCAGAGCAACAAATGCTCTTGAAAGGAAGGAAATTTTGTTTAAGGGATCTAGGGCAGCTTTAATTCAGTTCCGTTGTTCCCTGGCAGTGTGGCACATGCAGTCCTATTTGTGATGTTTATCATTGCTTGCTGCATGGAAGATTTGGACCTACTGAAGTCTCTTAACTTGGCAGATAAATGAAGAGGAAACTCTGAGATACATTGGGGAAAAATACAGTATTAACCTTAAAAGCTGTGTTGCTTATGTGTATTATGTTGCTAATTAGGAGAACTTACTTCAACAAATGTATGCAACTAATATCAACATAAAATTATTAAGGATATAAAACTAATAATATGGCTTATGTGGCTAATTTTTTTGTTTTCATTATTTGGCTTATTTCTGATGTACATTAATTGATCATATTTATTTTTCCTATCTTTATGCTTTTAGCTGTAAGTACACAGTAAGCGATATATTATTTGAAGACCTCCTTACCCTTACATTCTTGTTTCAGTAACAGTGGGGAAAAGTCTAATTAGACTTCATAATTCTCAGTTTGGTTACAGAAAAAAATTGTTTCCTTCTGAAGTGGAATGCAAGAAACAAATAGTTACAGACCAGTTCTTATACTGGGTTTGCAACTTTACCCAAAGGCCGTTTTCCAGATATCGTCATTCCTTTTGTTTCTCTCCTTGTACTCCCCACTGCCCATCTTCATTTGCCAGTTGATAAATGGAGTCAGGGACTGCAAAGAGGTCAGACTGGGAAGTGAAAATTTCCATGAGGTAGCTTGCAGATAAAGTAACTTGAGGTAACCTGAAAAAAGTTGTTGTAGGATGAATGAGGTGTCTTGCTTTATGTGGTAGGAGACAAGGCTTCCTGAGAGAGCCAGAAGCAGTTTATCTTAACAGCCTGATCCTTCAGAGTCTTGTTGGCTACAGACTTAGGAGAGAAAACTTGGGAATCGACCTTTCCCTTGTACTGTATAGCTGCATAATCCCTAGGGATTGTTTAGTTTTGATTTTTTATTTTTGAAAACAGCCCAGACTAAAAGTTCTGTTTCCCAGGTCATAAAAAGTATTGTCATGATCCAAAGCAAGACATAAGACTTGTTCTACCAATATTTGATTTTTTTCCTTTCTCTGAGAACTCATTTTTGTCACTTGTTACTTGATAAGATTACTAGCATCTGTAAGAAAAAAAAAAAAAAAAGACAATCCTAGAAGAAATCACTAATTATGCAGTAATGTAGGTGTAAAGGCACCTTGAGAGATTGTTCAGTCCAATCTTCTTAAAGAGCGTCTGAAGTCAAACATGGATTGAGTTGCACTTGGCTTTATCCAATCCATCTTGGGAAATCTTCCAATGATAGAAGTTACCTGTTTTCTCTGGGCAACATGTTCTGGTGTTTATCTGCTCACAGTGAAAAGAATGTGTCCAACTCAAATTTCCCTCATTAGATTGTGGGACAAATGCTGCTTGTCCTGTTAGCCTGCAGACCTCAAACACCTTTCTCCCTGACTGTCTCACACTGAAAAGTCCTACTCCTACTTAGCTCTTCCTTGAAGATAAGCTGTGTTGTACTTTTTGTTCATTTTTGAAATGATCAAAATGAAAACATTGAAGATATTTTCCAGATCTATTTTTTTGGTAATCCATCCTTGATCTAACATAATACAGATCAGCAGCCATAAGAAAACTTTAAAGCTTAGGTTTTTTAAGTAGTAGCTTTATTTTGGTCTCCATGTTTAATATTTCAGGTCTTGTGTAAGGATTTAAAAGTTCTATATAAATGTGAGATACTTACTGACTAAATTAAAAAGCTGTTGTAAGTAAGTTTAATCTTTTGCTCTGTTGCCATAGTGAATTTCATGCATTAACTGTTTAAAGAGGTTTTGTCTTTGGTTTTACATATTTTTTCTTGATTTGTGTGTGCCTACTGTCACTTTTCATTAGCAGTTACCTGTTGGAGAGTTTAGCTCAAATCTTAAGTCATGATTTTGTGTACCACTGACATAGGCTGAAAAAGGTATAATTTCCCATGGACATCTTTTCATACTTCTAAGTACTTCCAATCTCAGTATTTACTTCCATTAAAAGGTTCATTGCTGAACAAATGAGTATGTGCAGAAAACTAAAGCTGATGGTTTATAAATTCATATAGCACCTTTCACAGTACAATAGCCCTCATGACCTCCTATAGCGGGTGCACAGTCTGTCTAGTTTTGAAAATGTTGTTTGAAAATTAATTCAGTTAATTATTCACAAATAAATATTTTAAATGTTATTTTCTCTGTGTATTGCTGTGCAGTTGAAGTAATATGAGACACTGCTAATGCTGCTTTAACACAACCACCAAATTACACAGACACTCGTATAAAGGAGTATGATTTTATATCATATATTCCACAGATAATGACTGCCATGAAGAACAGATATTTTGATATTGCTACTAACTCTTATAATTTGAAATTCAGTAAAAGAGGACAATATAAGAGAAAAAAAAAATCTGATTCTAACATTACTATTTCTCCCATTTGATGTAGTGTAGTGAATTGCAAAGGGACAGAAGTATTGTTTAGAGGCCGGAGGAATCATGTAAAAAACCTCAAGCCTAGTTTGCCTTTCTGCCCCTTTGTGCCTAAGTTTTGGGAAAATACTCATCATCTCCCTTCTTCCAATTTTCTGGTTTGTCTTTTATTCTGGTACCTTCTTTTTAAATCATGTCTTTTCATCCCATGAAAACATCCAATGATTTTATTTTGTATTTATAGTCCTTGTATAAAGCCACAGAAGCATTTGTTTTAATATTTTACTCTGAGTTCCCCTTTGAGTTGGAAACATCTTTGGGTGACTTTGCTGTCTATGGTTTGAGAGTTGCCAGTCTGTTTTGCCCTGTGCTTGAGGGTTAGGCAGATACGGCTTCAGCCAGTCTGTCATCCCAAGCCATGTGCTGTTTGAGACCTTTTGGGTTTTCCACAGTGTTTACCTTTTTCTTATAGCCACTTTATTCTGCTTTTGATTTTCATTCAGATGGAGCTTATCCTTACTGTATAGTTTCATCTGTTTCTTTGTTAGTGAACCCCTGGTCATCTTCCTATTTTGGCACTTGCACACTTTTCTTTTTGCCGTGCTCTCTTAATTGCTTTGCATGTTAGAAAACATATCAGAGAATATATTCATTCATATTACATGCATTTAGTATGTGCCAAGAGGACAGCTGGTCATGGGTCATCCAAAAAAATGGAAAATACGCTTTATTTCACTGGTTGACAATCTGTTTCCATAAAGGCACAGAGGCCTTTGCCTCTAAGGTCAGTTAATCATCTTGGCTTTTTCTTTGGATTTAACTATGAGAGCTATTTGTGGTCTTCTTTTTATACTTACAGCAGACCTGCTACATCTGTTTTTTCCTTTACTTTGATGTCTCACTTTATATAAACTAAGTGGCTTTTAAATTGTTGATAATTTATATATGGACTGTGCATCCCTCTTTGTTTGAATTCTTAACCTGCTTGGATTTATCATCTTGCTTGGTTGATCAGCAATTTAATCCATTTATAGTAAGGCCTTTGGTTTTGATGGTTTCCTTTCCATGAAGGTTGAATTCCTAAGCTACATAATGTGCTGTAACTTCGTCTTATAGAACCACAAATTAAAAATACAAACCCTCCCCCCAGTCTTACCTTTGGAACTATCTGTTTTATTTTATAAGTTAGAAATCAAGAGATAAAAATATTAGACTAATTAGTCTAGTTACTTGCAAGGCACTTTATTTCTTCACCCAGTCACTACCTGACTTTGTAAGCTAAGCTAGACTTTAGGTCTGAGTGAACTCTGTTAGCTTTTTCTGAAGTTATGTTCCAAAGACCTGGAATTATTATTTATTTTTAACAAAGATTTTCAATTTCTATTTATACTATCACGTTGAAAAACAAACCATAATTATTTCAAGCAATAGAATATGTAGGCACACTTGTTTCTTTTCCAGAGAAATTCTCATTTACAACATTCCAATTTTGTCGAAAATATATAGAAAAAAGTTGGGCATTAACTAAGGTATGTAATTTGTAGTTAGTCTTTGAGGAGCTTTTCTAACATGGTTCTTCTGTTCTTCATTGTTTTCTCATGCCCCCAAATGTGTGTTATCATTCATGAACTTTTCATAGGCTAAAATTTTAACTTCAACTTTCCAAATGATGTGCTATCCAATTATGTAAGCATTTGATCTCGTTCTCCTCTTTTGTATCTCAGAATTGGTTTATTCTTCCTTTTTTTTTCCTTATTCCTCAAAACAGAATTTGAAACAAGTTGCAGAGAAATATTTTTTTCTCTATTTTTGGACAATTTCTCTTTCGTGATGGTGTTTCTCTGCACTGTGGGTGTTTTGTAATTTTTGAGGCATATTTTTCTTTTAGAGATTGTAAATGAATACCTAAAGAAAATATTTTAAATCCTTAAATGACGTATATTGCTTTCCCTGTAGTCTAAGTTTCTTCTATGTGTGGATGTATTTCAAAGAATGCATTTAGTTTTATTTCTCTATTTTAGTTTGCTTTTTTTTTTTTTTTTTTTTGTTAGGCCCGGCGCAAAGAAGTTTTTATCCAGGAGCGATACGGAAGATTTAATTTGAGCGACCCATTTCTGGCTCTTCAGAGAGACTTTGAGGCTGGTGCTGGGGATAAAGAAAAGAAGCCAATGTGCATGAACCCTCTGTCCATTCTAGAAGCTGTTATGGCTCACTGCAGGAAAATGCAAGAAAGAATGTCAGCTCAGTTGGCTGCTGCTGAAAACAGACAAAAGAAGGTATCCTGCTATTGACTTTTTCCTTTTCCCTCTCCTGATTTATTCTTTCATGTCACTTTTTTAGTTTGCATCTTTGTCTTGATTAACATTACGAGTGTTAAAATTTTGCAGCTTAATTTTCATATACGGCGAGGTGTTGGCTTTCTGGTGATATTTTGTATGCACACTTCATTTGTTCTGTGAATTTAGCTCTATTTATGGAAAAAAGAAATATAACTGGTATAAGTTGATACAGTGTATATATAAGTAGACAGCTCAGTGTGAGCTGAGATAGCATCATCACAAGATATTTTTAAACCAATACTGTTGGAGCCTTGAGGACCTATTGTTATTTTCAGTCTAACCTGAATAAAGTAAATAATTTATTTTAATTATACATTAAGTATCTGTATTTGTTAAATCACTAATAACGTTTTATAACTCTAAAACTACTTTTTTGCATATTTAGAACATTTACTGTAAAAAGAAAACCATTTTGGAACAATAACGTTGCAGAAAAAAGTGCCAGATTGAAGATAAAGCAGTATCATTTTGAAAGTAAACGATTGGTTAGTGGCATGTATTTCACCAATATGTAAGACATACATTTTTAAATAGCTAAATATGAATATGTTGGGGAAGGGTTTCTGAGAGGAAAGAGAGGAAACAGTCATATAAAGGACGAATCTAGACAAGATATTCTTGAATAAATAGAAAAAAAATGTTCTATATGTGTTTAATCATCTTAGAATGCCTATACTAGATACTGCTGTGATGTAGCTTTTTGGTGACAGTTTTACATTGACTTAAAAACACCCAAACAACAAACAGGCTAAGACAATTGACATAAAATTGATTTTGGTAATGATTGTTCTTTGGGAAAAAACATGTATGCAAAAGTGTTGAAGTTGCTGGAAATACATTACTTAAATTAAGCCAGCAAACGTTTTGTTGTTACGTTAGCTCTGTTGTTTAGTTTAGTTTAAGCATCATTGCTCTGTTAAGACTTCAAGAAAACAGATTTTAAAAAATGGATATTACTAGACTTTATGTATGATAGGTAAGTCTTCAAACAGTTTAATGTAGGGTACGTACCTTGCACTTCTTTCTGAGAACTCTCAAGTATTAATTTTCTTTCTCATAAGCTTTTTCAGTAAATAGAAAAATAGGAAAGGGCAAGCAAGCTTACTTCTTGTGACTGAAAAAGGATGTTGGGAGAAACCCTGACACATCTGTCAGGACAGTTGAGTTAGTTTGTTGTTTCAGTGCATGGCCACAAGTCTCTTTTTGTACCTAAATTCTTCATCTGTCTGTGGCTTTTATTATATGGACAGATACATGCTCCTAAGATGGGCTCACATATTAAGAATATGTCAGTATATTAATATGTAAATTCAAATTTACAAATTCAAATCCTTTTTTTGTCTTTTTTTACCAAAGTCTGTTTCTGTAAGTGTGTTTGTACAAGAAAGGATGCTTTTGTCTTTTGCTTCATAGAGAAATACATGAGCCTTTCTTTCTTTAAATCTTAATTTTAAGGATTTGAAAACAAACTGCATGTTTCAAACTGAGTGGCTGTGTGCATGACTACTGAATTACATCTTCCTCTTTTAAGCTCCATTAGAAATGCTATTTGTACAGGACACTCTTAAATTCCTTGAGTTTGTGGCAACAGACGTTGTATCTCTCAACCATCTACATTTGTTCACAAACCAATCATGCAGTGTTTTACCTTCCCTCCATTCCACATTTTTCTGTCTGTTCTTCGTCTCTCAAATCCTTCTGTTGAAGATGGTAATGAAGGTGTTTTCAGGGACTTCAAAAATGTTCAACAAGGTAGGGTGACACAGTGTAAGAAAAAAACCCTCAGCCTTGACAAATGTGAAGTTTGTCGAGCCAGCTGCACCCCATCCCTCCTAGAGTGGTTCCTCCTTCTCTAAATGTGTAATGCCTCTATCTTCGTGTTTGGAATTGCCTCACTGTCCCACTCTAAATAATAAAGTCTCTGTACAGCTGTGTTTATTTTCTCTGGATATTACTGAACTTTAAACAGATTCAGAGTGAACTCTTATTTTGGGGGGACATAATATCTGTGAATATAATTACCTCAAAAGTATTCTGTGAATAAATTTTTAATTTGATTATAAAAAAGAAGGCATAAAAATATACCAGCATGTAGAAAAATCAGGGAGGTGCACAGAGTCATAGGCTTACCATATACAAACATCTAATTCTCAGATGACATCTGCTTTGTGCTGTCTCTATCCTCTTCCATCTCTTTGAATGCTTTTCTTGGAGCTGCTGTGCAAGTTAATTTTGAGTTTTCCTGGGAACACAAAACAGATCATCAAAATGACAGTTCTTGATTTGTTGAGAGTTTGCAGAGGAGTTAGCATTAGAATGCATGCTCAAAGAAAGGCAAGTGTGGGTTGGAAAGGGCCTGTTGGTGTAATTTATTCTAACCTTGTGCTTAAAGCAGATTATCATCATCACTACATCTGGTCATCTGTGAATTTGTATTGCTTAGTCATGAAAACTCTCAGGAATGGCAGTACTGCATCTTTTCTGCACTGGTGTCCTTGTGAAGAACTGGTTTTTGCCCTCTCAAAGGGCAAGTTTGCTTTTCTGTAGCCTTCTATTATGGAGTCCCACCTGCCATTACCAAGATGAATTTGACTCTTCTCATCACTGTAAGGGCCCTTCAAAAGGATGTTGCTGTTAGATTACCTCTCTATTTTTTGCTAAACTACACAGGCCAAGCTTCCTCAACATTTTCTTACAAGGCATACTGTCTCTTTGAAGTGCCTTTGCTGGTTTATTGTTTGTGAGACACTATGTTTTTTCTTAGTAAGCTTTTTTACCCCTTTTCAAATCCTTCTTGGACTCATTTCCAGATGTTTATATTACTGATATGATATAGTATAAACATATAGTAAGTACATTTTGCTGAAATCAAGTTCTAGTTAGTTCATAAACTCATAAATAATTGCAACTAGTTCCAAATCTGTCATCTAAAGGAAAAAATACCATGTAAATATTCAGAGGTTTTTCCTATTCAGATGATGCAACCAAAAGAAGAAGAAGAGGGCAAGAGAGAGACATAGAAGACAATGTAAAATGAGAAAATAATGCTGCTTTTGTTTGTTCAACTCAAATAGAGGATTTACATTTATATTAGGGAGCCTTCCTTTAGATGCAATGCTTACAAATAAGGTATTACAATAGTATGGTAAGCTGATTTCATGCCAGTAAATCTGGTTGTAATTATTTGGAAGTAATATAATTTCACAGCTCTTAATTTATAGGTGAACGTCATCTGAAAACAAAATACGTAATGATAATGTATAGAAAGTTTTGACAAAAAATATTTTCACTGTCATCTTTATATATCTCCAAGCTTTAGAAATTGTATACATTTCTCATGACTTTTGTACCTCTTTTAACAAAGAAAAGAAACAGTTGGATGCTCCACTTGTTTTGAAATTCTAGTGAACCATGCAAATGCTGGAGTAGCCTTTGAAAACAAAATGAAATAATGTAGGAAAAAAATAAGGGATTTTTTTCACGTGTAAACTTCAATTGGGACAATTCCTAAGGACAGTGTCATTATAATATTTTGTTAATTTAACTTACAGCTGTACTTCCATTAACAGAATTGAAGAGATGTGGCTGGTGATACAATTTGTTTAGCAGTGACTGATAATGCCATACCTTGTTTTTACCGTTCCAACCTAAACCATTTTATGAGTCTATGATACTGTTTTTAAGAAGGGTGGGTGTGGTTTTGTGAAAGGCATTGTACAGAGTGTCAGCCTGGGATAAAGCTCTAAAACCCCAGTGCAGCCACTATGCTGCTAAACAGGTTTTGAGGTATTTGAAACCAACATGATGTTTAAACTGTAGGTATCATTTCCCACAATGATTTCTTCCTCACAGGAAGAAAATGGTGTATTACCATATTTTTGTATTGCTTTTCTAGAAGAGGGTCTGTGAATAAAAGCATGAACAGTAGGCAAAATGAATGAGAGTCAAGGGCTATATGATTAAGGGGAAAAATTATTCTTATTCATTATCTACTTCTAGTAATAGTTCTTTGATTCTAGATTATACATCAGTGATGTCAATGAGACATTTCAGTAAATATAGGAAAATATTTGTGCCTGTGCCAAAAAATTGTCTTATTTATAAATGTTAAAACAAGGTACAGGATACTTATGTTCATGATGGACTTAATCTCCTTCACTTGGAGAAAGAGATAAAACCTAACCCTTTAATTTCTGGCCTCAATGATTTTTTGCAAAGCTGATCTCTTACTTGTGTTTAGTTCCTTTACTGAGATAACTTCATGTTATGTCTTATGTCAAATTTTTGGAAGACAGGTAGCTCCATCATTTAGGAATCACAAGCATTTAACATCTTTAGGGAGTATCTCTAATGTTAATAGAGGAAATTTAGAGTTTACTTCATTTCTAAATTGCTTTATGAAATGGCGCTCTTTTGATTGTATAAGATTATGTGCACGTGTTAAATATCACAAATCACCTTCCTGGGTTCATTTTAGTCATACTCTCAAAGATGAAAATATCAGTGTCAGGTTAATAGTAGGTTATTATGAAATGAGAATTGTTAATGAGAATTATTTTCTCTGTTTTCATACAGTTGGAAATGGAAAAATCTCAATTACAGAGTCTTGAGCTGGAGCACAAAAAGCTATCTGCTCGCCTTGAAGAGGAACGTGGAAAGAATAAGCATGTAGTATTGATGCTAGTGAAAGAGTGTAAGCAGTTGTCTGGCAGAATTGTAGAAGAAGCCCAGAAACTGGAAGAAGTGATGTCAAAATTTGAAGAGGAAAAGAAAAAGGCTACTGAATTGGAAGAGTCTCTTGCAGCTGAGAAACAAAGGAGTACACAAATGGAAGCTCAAATGGAAAAGCAGCTGTCTGAGTTTGACACAGAGAGAGAGCAGTTGCGTGCCAAACTTCACAAAGAGGAAACACACACCAATGACCTCAGAGAAGAAAGAGATAAAATGATCAAAATGATTGAGCAATTAAAAAAGGAGAATGAAAGTAAAGCTAATCTTTCTCAGAAGAATAGCGATAGGAGTCTTGTTTCTGTTTCGGTTGAAACAGAAGACCCAAGTTCAAGAACTGTTGCTTGTCAAACAGAGACTGTAATGATGGACAGTAGCATAGAAAATGCTAAGAAGTTGCCTTTGACTGTCTCTAATAAGCCTTCTACAGTGAGCCCACTAATGTCTGGCAATTCAAAAATGAATGTGTGTGCCAATGCAGCATTTGTGAAGCCTGTCATTGATAGGCAATCTTCATCTAGTGAACTTGTCCCTCCTACGACTCCTGTTCTTGCACAGAATCAAAACAGAATTGAAGAAAATGGACCAAGTACAGGCTCATCCCCTGATTTATCAAGTATCACTCCCCCTTTTTCAAATAGTAATTCCCTTTGCACCCCTACCACACCAACTGCC
Source organism: Cisticola juncidis (assembly GCA_013400215.1). Lineage (NCBI taxonomy): Eukaryota > Metazoa > Chordata > Aves > Passeriformes > Cisticolidae > Cisticola > Cisticola juncidis. Next base: position 901,292 of record VXBR01005650.1, on the reverse strand, counting down.
ACAGCTCAGAATTCCTCTCTCTCTTCTTCTATACACGGTTTGCATTCACCATCTGCCAACACTACTGGCCATCCAGGTCTAAATCCACGAGTCCAAGCAGCTAGATTTAGATTTCAGGCAAATACAAATGATCAAGACCAAAATGGAAACACAACCCAAAGCCCTCCCTCAAGGGATGTATCCCCTACTAGTCGTGACAACCTTGTTGCCAAGCAGGCAGCTCGGAATACTGTCACCCAAGTTCTTTCAAGATTTACAACCCCTCAGAGCAGCGCTCCCTCACGGCCAGGTACATCACACTCAGTGGAAGTTGGCAGTTACCCCTCAGTTGGTAGAATGACTTTAAAGACTCCAAGTGTACCAAGAATTGACAGAGGAAACCCTCCACCTATTCCTCCTAAAAAACCAGGGCTTTCACAAGCTCCTTCTCCACCACACCCACAGCTTAAAGTTTCAATGGATAGTAATCGATCCCCAAACACAAGTGCAAAAACTGACAACAAAACCGTGACCTCACCTCTTTCAAGTTCACAACAAGGAATCAGGGTAATAAATGAGGAAATTATTTCTAAGTCCTCACCTCAGCTGCCACCAAAACCTGCTATAGATTTATCTGTGGCACCTGCAGGCTGTGCCATACCAGCCGTAGCCTCATCTCAGGTGGGTGCCTGGCCTTCCCACTTTCCTGGACTGAACCAACCTGCATGTTCAGAAACTTCCTTTGTCATTCCCACCACCATTGCCTGTAGCTCCTCCATAAACCCTGTTAGTGCTTCATCCTGTAGACCATGTGATTCAGACAGCCTCCTGGTAACAGCATCAGGTAAAGGGATTGATATGCTACAAACTGTCTCCCTCAAAAATAATGTTTTGGTTTTCTTATATGTCTTGTCTTGTTTGCTTTATTTATCTTGTAACTTCCACTTTCTTACTTTCTAAAAGCCAAAATTTTCGTTTTTATTTTTTCCACATTTCAGGGGTATGGGAATTCTTTTGGTGATTTAGTAATATTATAAATGAGTTTGCTTCCTCAAGGAAGTCTCTATATTGAAGGCTTTTTTTAAAGATAAAGAGGACTAATGTTTAAATTAAGTGAGCTGCAGATTAGAGTGTATTAAATAAATTTCTTCAAATTGTTTTTAATTTATATTTGGTTAATGCTAGTATTTTGGACTTCAGAATGCTTTCTCAGTCTAAAATGATGCTTTGAATATTACCTCTTCAGAGGATCATCCATGGAATATGTATTTTGATGCTGTGTGAATCTTATAAAGAATAGGGCATAGCTGGGGCTCTGGCATTCTGCTATGCCAGTAGATGATCGGACATTAAGACATGTAATTGTCTGCACAACAGTGCAGTTTCCTATATATCCCTACCTGACCACAGAATACGTTTCATTTCTATTGCTGCTTTCCTGTAGTTCTTTTTTGGTTTTAGGCTTTGTTAATACTCACGTATGGCATCTCACAGGTTTACTTCAACAGATGCAGGCACACGTTTACTGTTGGAAAGTTAAAATCTAACTGTTGATAATCTTAAGTGTGGAGTCAATATGTGTATCTGCTACTCATTTTTGCATTTTGGTGGGGATTTATTGGTGTGTCTAATGTGCCACCAGCTTCAGGGAATCTTCTTGATGGCATTAAAGTGAACAAAGACAATACTGATCTACTGATTCAGTGAATTGTAGATCTCCTATTAAGCTTTTTATCAACATATTTCCCTGCTGGGATCAGTAGCACTAGAACATTGGGTAGAAGCTCCTCTACAGCTTGATTTGCACTGCAGTGAAAAAAGGGAATACACAGTTATGGAACACTTTAGACCTTAATCAGCATTGAAGAATGTGTGAATTGTCTCCAACTTTCAACAGTTAGTTCGGTTATGGTACTGCAGTCCCTCATAGCTCTAGTCCTTGCATCATCACCTGTAGGGTATAAAAGCCCTGCACTTCTGCTTCCAACACATAACCAACCACTTTCTCTTGGTAGCTGTACCACTAGCTAGTCAGTGAGTTGAACTCCAGCACCAGTCCTGGGAAAGCCATTCCAAAAACACTGTGTGGCAAACTGAAGTGTTTATATACAGGAGATTCGGTTTCCTGTTATTAAGCAATTTTTATTCCAATTCATTGAAGACTTTCTACATGTATCAGAAGTAATCTAGTCATCCTTTGAACATTTGGATGTCACACCATAGTGTCAGACTCTTCTCTCCTTTCTGAACTATGCCATAAAAGTATGAGCTCAGAAATCTTATGCTTCTGTTTCTCTACTGCTCTTCAGACTCAGCAACATTAGGATTTGACTGCCTATTAGGTTGCTCGTTTTCATATGGATGTCCTGTATTTTCATCTTCAATTAGTATTCCAAGATGAGTCTGATTGCCATGTCAGATATATCATTAGTCTCCTAGTATTTAAAATACTTTCCAAACTTAATTTGCCTTCAAGTGCTATTAGACTTCATAACAGAATTTTAAAATTCTTAAAAAAAAAAAATCTAAGATTTTATGAACATAGAACAAATTACGGAAAAGTCAGCTTCAAACTGAATAGTTTTTGTAAGCAAGACACTGTCTTCCTCAAATCCTATCAGCATCAATTAGGTGTATGTAACAGCTAGTATTACATTCATTATCTGATATTTGGTAATCATTTAATATAGTTATTGATAATTCTTTAGAAGAATAAATCTTATACCTTAAAAATTAAATTACCAGTGCTTTTCTTCATAATTCCATGTATTGTTTTTGCCTTAGTTGTTGCTTTGAGGTGTTAACTTTTTTCCTAGGAGAACAATCATACTTTTCAATTGGACTCTGCCCTCAAATATTTAATAATGTTTCTTACGAAATGTGTGATCATTCTCAGAGAAAATTCTCAAATTGTCTGCTGACTTTTTGTCAAAAATTGTTAGGTTTTTTTATTTTTTAAGGTTGCTTTCTTTCTCTAACTCCCATCACTTTTTTTTTGAGGAGGCGTGGAAATATTTGTTGATTTAATTCCATTATAATCCTTACTCTGATCATTTCATCCTAGTACTCTGTAAGTGACACTGCTTTTTGGGAATATTTGCAATTGCAGATGGGAACCATATCCCATGATCTAAAGTTTGCTAAGAAAGGTTGCTTAAACTCTACTTAGCTGTATGCTAATTTATTTTATTTTATTAATATAGAGATGTTATTTTAATATCTCCTTTACTGGCTACATACAGGCTCAAAGAACCTTAATAACTTTATCTGTAATATTCACATAAATATTCAGGAGGTTCTTTGTGTTTTAACCAAAATAATACTTATATTTTATTGCACTTACTCTTCAGTCTCATTTTCTTTATGCTTTTAAGCGAATTTGATCTATTTTGACCAAATGTCCTAGAAAACTGCAGAACTAAATAAATATAGAGCAACAGATATTATGCAAGTATGGAAAACATTTCCTTCAGAATGTTATGCTAAGGAAAAAAACCCAGGTTTTATAAATATATATAGAAATAGAAAGTAAACCAAACTTAATAACACTGGTTTTGTTAAGATAACGTGGTCAGTAATACCTGAATTCATGCCACTTACTCCCTTTTTCAGCTTTTTTTAAGTATTACTTTTTTGAGGTGGGAAACATCTAACAAATTACAAATACTGCTGAAAACTCCTTCTCATATCTGCATTTTCGTGTTCTCTAGGCACAGAATCAGTTAGTTTTATTAATGATCTGGTTGATTTTAATATGTTTTATTTACTTTTCTTTGGAAAATGTGTAGAATTTCAATTTTACATTGAGTTAAAGGCGAGCATGGTTAAATGTTATTCATATTTTATTGTATAGTAACTAGTGAGCTTCAATTAGAATTTAATATTTTTAGCAACAGTGCCAAACAATTTTAACATATTGACAGAACACTGACAGAACTCTTCATTTTTATATTTTTTCATTTGTCAATAAATTCATGCATCTTTCTTCTTACTATGGAGTCGGAATTGCTAATAACCTAATCACTGAAGTATTATATTTATTAATTTTAAAGGAGTTTCCTGGTTAGCTCAGGTTGCTTTAGGAGTATAACAACAGCCTGATTTTCAGTAAGGAAGTGTCTTATTTCTGGGAAGAGGAACTATTAAGAGCAAACTTAAAATGGGAGCTCTGATCCTGTCACTTATGCATTCTGCTAAATCATATCATATCTTCTTTTAGAGATGGACTATTGAACTACATGTTGCTCTTTTCATCCCTGGTAGGAAAAGACAGGGACCTTCATCATTAATGTTGAGCAGACTGCACATAGAGACATTACAGTGAACATTTATGGCCTGATTCAAAATCTATGGCAGTGTTTTCATTAACTTCAGCAGCCTTTGAATCAGTGCCAAAATGCTTCTGCTGTGTTTGGATTTCTACAGCTCAATGGCTGTAAGACTTCAAAATGGAAACAAATGTAGGCGTTTGGATTATCATACCCCTGGGATTTCTGCTTTCACTCTCTTCTTACTTTTGTGCTTTCTATGTCACTCTTCAGTGAAATATATATATATTTTTTTTGCTCATTCCTGTAATGATTGACTTATTCTCTCTTTGCAATTGGCTTTGAAGATAAAAGCGTGTGTGGTGGGGGGGTGAAGGGGACTGATGTAGGCTCTGAAATTAACCATCTCACATTCTGAAGCTGATGCCAGAAGCTGTTTTTGTCTGTCCCTCTGCCCTTCATCACTGCATGCCCTACAAGCTTTCACAGATGCTTCACATTTCCTAACTTCTTGTGTCTGTAATGATGTCCTTTATTTATTGGTATCTTCTAATGTTGCTGCATTTTGTTGGATGAATTGAATTTTATTATACTGCTTCACATTGATAATAGAAAGTAAATTTATACTATTACTTCTTTTTGTATCTTTATCAGTAGAAGGTTTTCATTTAATGGTAACCTAGTATAATGGATTTCATCACTGAATTGCAACAACATATTTTTCTTTTCAAGGAGCTAAAATGAAAATTAAGATGTGACATTAAAAATTTCCTTTCATTTTGGCATTTCTCTTAAGGGTGCCCCAAGAACTATCAAACAAACAAGCAAATAACCTACATCAAAATTTGCAATTGTTTCAAAAGGAAAGGAAACCCAAAATACTATTCATATTACCAAAATTTCAGTGTTACTTGGATAACAATTCTAGTAACTGTAATGCCGCCTTTGCAATATCCACTATCATTTAACTACCTCAAGAAGACAGTAAAAACTACACAAGCACTATTATAAAAACATTAATATATGTATAGCTACAGCTGCAGCACAGTTAGTTTCAAAGAATAACAAAAGATTGGAAAAATAAAACCACTTTTACAGTGGAAAGGAATACCATAAGTTTTTCTTTGGACCTTAGGAAATTTTGTAAGAGTTAATTGTTCCCAAATGCTGGAAGTTGAAGTTAATATATTTTTTTGCCAGTTGAAGGATACAGTTTATTTTGTATATTGCTTATTGATTTTTTAATAGACTTCAAAAACCCTCAAAATCCTCTGATTAAAAGTACTGGAGAAATAAGTATAACTAAGAGTATTAATAGTCAGAAGGTAGTTTCAGAATTGAAGTTTAAGAAGATGTATGGGGTTAATTTTACAATTTATGTTTAGTTTAAATTTGGATTTATAAGGTAACTTCATAGCTGTAGTGATGTCTTGTGAATATGAAAAAAAAAGTTTAATATTAAGTTAATAGTGTTGGGAAAATACTGAAAATATGTTCCCTTTAGATACTTAACTAGTAAATTTAATTTAAATGGACAAATTTAGCTTCTTTATAAACAAGTATGAAAATACTCCAAGCATTTTTTGTTGGGGTTTGGTTTTGTTTTTTTTTAACTGGAACCAAACTATGTGTTCTTCACTGGTATTGCTCAGATGATGAATTCTTTTGTCAGTCTTGATGTTAATTAAAATGTATCCAGATGTTACAAGATACCCAGGCTATTGTTCCTGTGGCTGCTGTTGGGTATTTCATTTTCTTTTCCAAAATTTGGAGCAGATCATCCCAGCACAGTATTGTTACTGCCACATACTTTTTCTAGTTGAAAATGTTGGATAGCACTTAGCAGCTTGAATGGAACTGAAGCTAATGCCCTGCAGCTCTTCTTCAGTCTCAGGCATTGCAGAACTGCATTAAAAGCTGCATTAACTTGCTTTGTATCAGATTTCAGACTCATATAGTAGCATATTTGTGGCCACACAAGACAAAGTTATTTATTCAAGAGATAAATATAGTGTGTATTTTCTAAAGGTAGTAGTGAAAATATGAAAAAACCCGCAACGTTTCTCCTATTTTCTCTTGCAGTCTTTGATCAAGGAAGAATGCACAAAATATTCTATGCCTTATGCAGCAAACTTCATATTCTTAACAAAGTCCCTACTAAAGCTGATAAGTAGTCAACAGAACATTTAACCACAACTCCTAAGCTTTCAGAGTTTTAGATTGAATATTGTTTGTTAATGACTTGAGCGACTTGAAAGCTTTCAAACATGAATTTTATATAACCTGTTACTCACTCCCGTTGGAGCATTTTTTATTGTTTAAGTATCACTGAATAAAAGGAACATTACCTTAATGGAGAGTTCAATAATAAATATATTTTTTCTGTATTATTTGTGTAAATGATTTCTACATGTTTTTTCAAACTTATTGAAAGCACCTGAAGTCATTAAGGGCTCTCTGTGCAATTTATAACTACACATGAGTTCTATAAATACTAAATATATAAATGCTAAAATCTGCACTAAAGAGGAAAAAATTACATATGAAAATACTTTGTTTTGAATTTTATTCGATAGATACTTAAAAAAAATCTTCCCAGCATATTGCAAATAAATTCAAAGTTGTCTAAAACTTGTTAGTTTTGTTAATAATAAAATTTTTGAGACCTGCAGATGCTACTACAGTTCACAAGTTTCAATTGACCCTTTGTAATGAAGTCCCGTTCATTTGTATTAACAAGGGTCACCCCTGAATGCAGTTTTTATTCTTCAGAATATTTTCTAATGTGTAGACAAAGTGCCATCATACAACTTTTGCTAAACTAACAAATGCAGTCATTTTGAAGATACTCTTTCGTACATAAAAGAACACAGAAAATGCTTTATTTACGTGTCTCTAACTTCTGTTGCTTTAACTCACAGGCTGGTCTTCCTCCCTAACCCCTTTGTTAACAAGCGGTGGTCCTGTCCCCCTGGGTGGCAGGCCCACCCTTCTTCACCAAGCTGCTGCCCAGGGAAATGTCACTTTATTATCAATGCTGCTTAATGAAGAAGGACTGGACATTAATTACTCTTGTGAAGATGGCTATTCTGCCTTGTATTCTGCTGCTACGAATGGACATACAGGTAAGTGATACTAAGATCTAGAATGGCATCAATGTAAACTAGTGGAAGCTTACTTCATAAGTTTTAATATTTAATTAGGTCAAATGCATTCTTCCTAAAAATGTGAAATTGAAAGTGAGGCATACAGATTATATGACCAAAGTCATGGTATAGCATATATATAAGCAGTGCTTCTTGAAGCAGAATTTTGGAACTCAGAGAGCTTTTGAAACACAAAAAATTGGTAGCGTTCTGCAGGAACATCCGTTCTAATTCTCCAGTCTCTTAATGTAAAAAGCCACCAGATATTGTCACCCCATATTTTGTGAAAAACTGAAGATCTTTCATAGCAGTAGGAGCTTGAAAGAAAGAACTTTCCTCTACAGGGATTAAGCAGCAAATAGATGGTCATAAGGGTTTTGATCTTCTGCAGCAGCAGTGAAAATGATGGAAGACAGTGTCAGAATAGTGCGTTACTTGGGAAATAAAATGAACTATGTTTATTTCTGAACGAAATGAAATAGCCATCATTTGTTACTTAGGCTCTCCTGAGAAAATTAAATTTTTTTTTCTTTCCCCATGACCCCAACCCTCCTCTGTATTGAGGAAGTAGCATTTCTGAGCCTTTCAATAGTCAGTCTTCATATTTTATGAATATATTCATGAAATGCAGCAAGTATGTTACTAAGATATGAATTTCATGGATACAAACTTCCATCAATAATTTTCAGACTTTTAACACAAGGCTCTCAAACAGCAGTTTGTTTAAAAAGTCCAGTGCACATTGCTATAGCTTTTTCTACCTGCATAAAAACCTCCAGATTCTTATATTGCAAGTGGTATCATTATGCTGTTGTGAACACTAAAGATGAAATCCAGCAATACCAGTGGCAAATATTCCATTAATTTTTAGTAAAGTCAAAATTTTATTTCAGAGTAGGAGGTGGAACATAGTCCCACTACAGCCACTGCTTTCAAGGGTACTTTGTGGTTTTAGTTAATAAAATATTTATTAGTGACACAATTACAAATCCCTGATCTAGTGTTCAAGATAGTATATAGAGAGACTATTTCATAATTATGTTCAAGTATTTTAAATATAAAACTAAAGTTATGATACAAAATCTGCAGCTAGGCAGATAGTGTACATCTTTCTGACATACTCAGTGTTAATTCTGAGTATTATATATACCAAGCATAGGGTAGGAAGAATTTTCATTTTGCTCAAAATGGTATATTTTGTCTTTGCTTCCTAGGTGCTATGGGGATTTTTTGTAGAAACATATGAACCTTTTCATCTGAGTTCCTTTCCTATTGCCAAGACCTTTAAAATAGTGAAAAAGTACTTCTTTTTCCCTTTGGTGATTTTTTCCATTTTTCAACTTGTTATCTGTAGTATTAAGAATCCAAGTGAATTACATTGTGTGGATTTATTATTCTCCCCTCACTGAATAGAAGTTTGGTGTATTCTTCTAGGCTTGCATCCAGTTATCATTGCTAATATTTGAGGGAGACCATAATTGACTCAATTCTTCATTATTCATCTTGTATTCTAAAATTGTTTCAAAGCAAATGATTTTCAGTTACCATTGCTGAGCAGCTCCTACTGACAGCAAAGATAATTTGGTTCTTCATTTTATTGTCAACATTTCAAACATGCATAAACAGATGCATATGCACCCTGGAATTGTTTAGTATGTTTTATTTTTTGAGATAAAAATTGTATTACAGAGGTTATAGGTGTTGCTCTTCTATTTATAGTTGACAGGATGTGAAAAATACTTTACTGTACAAATCATCACATTTCAGCAACCTAATAGATTGTATGAATTCTGAATGAGAGAGTGTTGATGTCACAGCAGTGTTGATGTCTCCTTAATAAATTACATGAAAATTGAAAGTTTTAGATTTATAAAACTTTTGGAGAAAGATTTTTGTTCTTAATTTTATTATGTGATCCTTTTTCATTACTTGTAGTTTGTTCTCAAGTGAATGGATATATGTAGCAATTCAAAGTGGAGATTTTCAAAAACAAGTTTACTTAAATTATGTAGGCTTAAGAAAGGATGTATAGAAATAAATATTCTTTGAAGTCCTTTCTAATACCTCTTTTTAACTAGCTAGGTGGAAAGAAATGATACTGGTGTCATTTTAAGGAGAAAATAATTTATTGTTCAAATTTTTCAATGAGTTGTATTGTCAGCGGTAAGTTTCTGTTGTTTTTTTCTTTTTTTCCATAGAAGCATACAATCACTTAGGTTGGGAAAGACCCTTAAGATCATTCAGTCTAACCATAAGAGTTAACACAAACCTACGCTGGTGGGTGATCACACCATGATTTAATTCATTAAGAATATTTTTAAAGTGGACTTAGTGACTAAATGGATTTAGAGATTTCAAAAGTCAACTAACCAGATCTTCCTATTTCTCCTGGAGAAGATTTCACCAGAAGAAAAGAGCAACTTTAGAATTGATAAAAGCAGGCATAATGAGTACCTCCTGTCAGAAACACCATGTTTCAGAGATTCTGGGAAGAGTGTAACGTGAATGATCTCTACGCATTTTCAGTGAAGAAATACAGTATTTGAGATGTGCAGATAACTACAGAGTGGTAGAGCACATTGTAACCAGCATGGTGGCAGCAACTGTTATATGCTCTCAGCCCATTCTGTAGAAAAATTGAGTTACACAAGAAAAGAGCACTGAAATATTCTATCTTAATCTATCCTATCCTAATTTCAAAATGTGGAGCTTTCCTGTTTGGAAACAGTTGCCTTTTGAGAGCTGCAGCTGAAGGTTTTCCAGCACATGAAGTTAGTAGCAGATGCTTTGTTTCCAACACACACTGTCCCTAATTCTTTAAGTTTGAGAGAGAAAAATTCACCCTAAAAATATAGACTTCCTTTGTATTTGAATGGACATGAGGAAAGCGTTAATTTCATTATTTATCCCCTAGATTGGGATAGCTGAACAAGTTGTCTTGTCGGGCTGTCTTGGCTTTACCATTAGCAAAGAAGGAACCACTTCAGGTCTGTTGTGCACTTAATAACAGTAGTTCTCTTAGCTAATAGATCTGCACAGCTGTATAATGTTGCAAATCATGACCATTCTGTGCCACAAAGAGGTGTAGAAGGACGGAATTAAACAGTAAGAGTTCCTGAATCTGAGAGTTGTGGATAAAATAATATCCTTTGGACTTAGCTATCCTGTAATCGTATGCATTTATGGTGTAATTGATTCTCTTCTATCCTGAGTATTCGGAGGCTGTGGCACCCTGATTGATAGGAAAAACCTGGAATGATGTGGGAAGTAGAAAGGAGTGAGGTGCAGAGACATACAGCTACATGGAGTCAGCTGTGTCAAGGCGCCGGATGTATCTGCATGATGTTTGCCAGCACTCTGGAAGAACTAACTGCCCAGCTGTGGTGGGGAGCAGTAAAATCTCCAGGTGTTTGACTTAATTTTCTTCCATGTTTTGCTTTTGCTATGACCAAAACTTGCAGCTTAGTGGCACCAATGTCTGTCTAGTGCCTGCCCTTCCACCCAGTACTCCCCACTGCTCATTATTGGCAGACCAGAGTGAACCAGAGTGAATGAGCTGGACTGACCCAAATTACCCTTTTCCAAATCCCAGTAACAAGTCCTCCAAATCCCAGTAACAAGTCCATCCAGAAGACCGAGGCTTCTTGGAGATAATTGCTGTTTTACTTGATACACCACCAGAACAGGTCATGTAGGGCTTACTAGCTCACATGTTCTGCCTTATGCAAGTAGCTGTATTTCCTCATGGTCACACTTAGCCCTATGAATGAAAAGCTGTTTTCAGAAGCAGTATTTTCAGAGATAAGCATCATCAGAAACAGTATTTATACAGACATAACTTACCACCTGAATTATCTGCCAGTCAATAAGTGTGAATTAATCGTGCCTTTTTAGACAGGTGATTTTGTTCTGTGTGTTCATGGCTTATGCATGGCGAACATATGCTTTATGAACAAACAGCAGAGTGTTCTAGCCGAATACTTGAAACTTCTCGATGAAAATTTTTTCAACATCTCATATAAACTTTAGAAGTATTTTAGAATGTCAAGCAAGAATCTGTACTTTCAAGTTAATCATTTAATATAGGACCATGATTGACAGTGAAAAGAAAAAAAAAAAGATCATTCCTAGCAGAGTATTTTTGTGTTTAAAAGTGTATGAAAATACAATTTTACTTTGAGTGGTACTATCTTACAATTGGAAGGACTTGGTAAGTTAGTTAACAGAGAGCTTCTTTATAACTTAAAAAAATTACAGGTCAAGTCCTGGTAACTTACCATGACAAGCAACTTTACAACAAAAAATAATTTCACGTCAGGTTACTTACTTCAAAATAAAAGAATCCTAATGTAAAAAATAATAACTTAGAGTGTTTCAAAATCTTGTTTCTTCAATTATTTATTCAATCAACTCCACAATATCTGTACCAGTATTTGAAAAAATTGTAACAGGAGTAAATACGTTGAAGAATGATTTAGACTGGTCAGATTTCTTAATAGTCCTTAATACATTTTTCTGATATCCAAGTAGTACTTAATATGTGTTTGGTTCTGATATCAGAGTTAAACTTCACTAACAAAACTTGGCTTCAGGATTTTACTGAGTGCTGGAAAAGCATGCATTAAGCTTGCTCAGAAATCAGGTCAGGAGTTTGTAATTGGTGTTGTAGCTGAGCTGATTTTCCAAGTAGTAGTTTCAGTTACAAAAGACTTGTTTTATTTTGGTCTGGAGCCAATTTCAAGAATGAGGAACAGATCAACTGTTTTCTTCAAAGTTAATTGCATCAAATGATATTCCAATTTGTGGATGAAAAGCAGTCTAATTACTATGTAATTAATTATCTTAAATTAGCTGTAGGGATGATGGAATCAGGCCGGTACTATTTTTAGCATGTGTTTTTGGAAACATATGAATGGGAATGGTTTGGGGAGGTTTGAGTTTGTCAGCTTATTTTATTTGTCATTGCAGTCACTAGTCAAAGTGTCCTAAAATAAGACTGACCGGTGTGTTGCTTGAGGTCTGTGTGGCTTGTGAACATCTCCCCTGTGGCTGCCCTATTTGACAGGACTGCCAGTAGGCTGTGATGCCCTTAGGGACTCCTGCATAAGTCAGATTCCCCACTTGGGAAGTAAAATAGCTAATACTGTGGGAGTTGCCTGCAGTGGCCGTGTGTTTGAATCCCAGCAAAACTCAACCCAAGCCCTTTTTGCAAAAGGGTGGTGATGCCCCTGGGAGGCAATTCTCATCTCTCTCCTGCAAACTGCTTCCTGAGCTTTTATTTCAGTTTTCTTAAGTGTGATGTGTAGTCCAAAAGACTGGCTGATTGTTGCCCCTTGAGCACACTTCAGCCTCTGGTAGTTTTAACCACTTGATCTCATTGACTCATTCTATGGTTTTGCTCCATTTATAGATTGTGTTAGATTGCTGCTGGCTGCAGAAGCACAAGTTGACGCTGCTGATAAAAATGGCTTTACACCCTTGTGTTCAGCAGTTGCTCAGGGACATGTCAAGTAAGTGAAGCCTTAAAGATTTTGCCTGTCAGCTGTTACTCAATTTTACATTCTCTTTACATTATATACGTAATGTATGTTACATAATGTATGAACGTAATGTTCATTACGTTACTTTTGCATTCTTATGTATAAATGTATTTAACTATAATTTATGGAAGGCATCTTCTTAAGTTCATATTCTTATGCCATTCTGATTTTAATATTTTCTATTTGTTTTGTTTCCATTTTCAGCTCTTAAGGTTGCTAAGCATGTATTCTTAGCAATAACAATGTGGTACTGGTCTACATGGGCATCATACCTCTTAATTTCTTAATTTTCTTTGAGTTATCAGCCATAGTATAGGATTAATAGAGAAAGGAAGAAGGAAATTATTTTTGCACTGATTTTTTCAAGCATAGAAAACTATGAATAGCATATTCAGAGGCAAAAGAACATCTGAGTTTTCTCCTGAGTGATATATAATCAAATACCTTATACAACAAAACAAGCTTTTTTGAAGGCTTACGTTCTTTTGTATCAGTAACTTTGAAAAACAGAAAATTATGTACAAGTCAAATAATATTACTTGCAACATTCTTCAAATGTCATTAGAATAATTTGTCACAGAAACATAGGAAGTACAACTGGAAGTTGGAAGCAACTATTAAATAACTATTTCCAGAGCAAATGATCTTACAAATTCAAAGAGCTTTAAACAGAGTTACTAAGAATTCTTATTACAGAATTTAACTTTGTTTTACATATATTTGCCCTTTTTTCCCTTTCTGTTTCTTTTCATGTTTATATTTTGATATTTTTAAGGATTTTACTCTGATGCAGTAACACATAGAAATCAGCCTTTCAGTGTTATAGTAGGATAGGCCCTGACCCAACAATGAGGAAGAGTGGCATCTCTGTCTTCTCACAGTCTTTCATAAGTGTATATGAATCTTCAGAGATCCTTGACACTTCTTAGAGATTTCAAGTTCGTCCACTAATGGTCATTTTTTACTGGAAGTCTTACTCCAGAGGTAGCAGATACTCACTAGGTGTTTTGAGCACAGAAATATGCGTCTATTGAGTGTTTCAGTGTTTTGTATAAAATCTGTAAAAAATATGTGTGATTTGACAAGGCAAACCCAAAGTACACTCTTTATATTCTCTCACTAAAATAAATATCTTAACGCTTCATTTAAATAGGAAGCTATTCATGTCCCTGACTTAACCTCACGACACTTTGCTAGGTATCATCAGCTGTGCTGTAATATTGCAGACTTTATATTCTTTATGCCTTAGAGATACTCATGTAATTTATCCCTAAACACATTTTTTGCTTTTACTTTTTTAGATACTGAACATGAACTGAATTGTAAAATTGAGCATGGAATGACAGGGCTAGCCAGAAATGTCAGAGACTACAAATGGTTCAGGCTGTTTGATTTGTTGGTCACTTCAAAGCTCAGACGCAGAAAAAAAAATCTGTAACTGGTAGAATCTGGGGCAACAGTGCTGTCTGTCTCCTAATGTGGGGTTAATGACAGCGCTAATCTGCTCTCAGTTGCACAGTAGGTGTCTGTCATAGACTTGCTAACCAGTCCCCTGTGACATCTTCATTAACCTTGTTCCTGAGCCAATACTGTTGTTCTAACCCTAGTTATGTAGTTAAAAAAAAAAATCTAGTTTTTGAGGCTGGTCCAGTAATATTACCAGATCAAGAACTGGTTTTAGGAGAAACTTCCAGAATCATTTCCCATGTGGTCCAAGTCAGGTTGACTTTGCCTGAACTTGAGGTGGAAAGTCAATGTAGCTTTTTGAGATTCACCAAATACAATGTAAATTATCAAACCAGATATTTCTAACCTAGAAGACTTAAAACTCAATCTTGAGTTTTATGGAAGTGTCTTCTTGTGAGCCCTTCTTAAGATGACTTTTGGGGCTGTATGGTTAGGATATATGCCTAACATCTGTTAAGGCAGAACATTATTTTTATTTGTATTTTTTCTGTTCAGTTGAGCATTTTCGGAAAGCACAGATAAGTAATTCATATCAATGCTATCTGTTTTAATCTTCTTTAAAATTGTGCATTTTACCTTGAGCTTAACTAATTTTCTGACTGGATAAAAACAATTCCAAACAATTTTCTTAAATACTTGGGGTTTTTTAGTACGTAATTTCTTAATACTTATATTCTTATATATACCTTAAATTGGTTTGAATATTTTGTCACAGTATGTTTTGTTACAGTATAGTCTCCTAATCAGTAGTTATTTGGCCTTGCGCTAACTGCTTTGAGGCTTTACTGTTGATATGCTTTCTATTTTTATGGACTGATAAATCTTGAGCTGGAGAGTGGGAACTTACTATTATTAACAGTGGTTTTTTGAACTGCAAAGTGAATTGACTGGCATTAAGATTTCTGCAAGTCTTAAGTGTTGTTGAAAAGTTAGGTTGGGGAAGGGAAAAGTAGCCAACCCTGGCACGGGAACAGGGGCTAAAAATGGACCTACTGCTGCAGGGTTGGGAAGGAAGTACAGGAGCTTGGATCTGAATGTCAGCCCCAAGTGAATTGCTCTTCAGAACTCCATCTAATCTTCCATCCTCCATAGCCCAGTAGCTGCCAGCAGTACACCCAAGCCTCCATTCAGGGATCTGAATGGTGGGTGCTGCCATAACTGTTCAGCTGCTACTGCCAGGTTACTTCCCTAGATAGTGTTCCTTTTGCTGGCAAAGCCAGTCCTAGTCATTAATTTTATTTTTTCCCTTTTTAATTCTATTTTAAATATCATTAGTCAGAAATGTGTCATTGTTTGCTCAGCTGAATGTTTTTCTTAAGCAACTGTCATCAAGTTTTTATCAGACTTGTGAAATTCAGTATTTTACATTCACAGTTTTTAAATGCAGTTACAGTAGTTTAAGATTTACATTTTTAAAGTAGCCTGTCTTTATATCTATGTACAAAATATACTTTGTTTTTGTGTATGTGGGTTGATCACAGGTAGATCTGTATCTGTAAAATCAATACTGTATTTAAAATATTTAAATGTCATAACCTATAAAGAGGTGTTGGATGTCTAACATAAGACCATTTTATTGCTTTATTATTTGCTGTAGGTGTGCAGAATTATTAATTATGTATCAGGCTGATATTAACCATGCTGCTGAAAGAGGACAAACACCTTTGTACCTGGCCTGTAAAAATGGAAATAACAATTGTATTAAACTATTGTTGGAAGGTGGAGCGGATCGAACAGTAAAAACCAGTGTAAGTTAAAATAGTTTGTAAACTTAGAGTACCTTGTATAGTACTGAACATTGACATTAAAATGTTTATTTAAGCTTTTCTTTAAAGCTGGAATAAACCATATAATTTTAAATTAGTATTTTGTTATTTTCATCATACTTTCTGGGTTTTTTTAAACTGTATATTGTCTAAAATCTCCTAAATGGTGTAACTTTCATTCCATTTTACATTGTTCAGATTCTATTGGTAATTTGCTGCAACTTTTCTCCAGCACTGGATTTCTAAAATGAAGCTTTTCTGGTTTGGCTTATTTTTAAGGTGGAGAAATGGAGATAGGGATTTTGCTTCCAGTTTTTATGTTAGGGTGCTTTATTCTTGGACTCGAACGGACAACACCCCAAAACTTTTTTGCCATTATTGTAGCGTCTCATATATCACAAATGGCAGAATACAGCCAGAAAAAAGCCGTATGTAGAGGAGTAGGGGAGGAGGACTGCCTCAAAATTAGTGCCTACATATTGCCTTTTACAGGTGCTTTTCTAAAGTTTTTTTATGACTCTGATGTCAATAGTTTCTTATGACAATAAAGGTAGATAATAACTTGTTCCAAAATTCAGCACAAGGAGTAGAAGCTTCACAGAACATTCTACTCCTTCTGTAATTATGACATGAATTTTTTTTCTCATTGATTTATTTTGCACCTGGAAAGTAAATGTATTTGACTTGGAATGAGAGAAAGTTGTGATGTCAAAACTGTGAAAGTGACTAATAAATGGATTCATGCAACATGAAACAATATGGATAATTGGAATAATGTTTGTTTGATGCACAGGAAGGAAGCAGTTTACTAACAGCATGTAAGCCGTGAATCACTTAGACTCTTCTAAAAATTTTGAAGATTTTTCTGTTGGACTATCCTTGGAGAAAGCTGTAAAATTTTTTTCTGTTACATTTCCTTCCCTCTCTTCCACCCAAAGCACATACAAGCAACTGTTTTCCCAAAGTATTATGATGTCACTCTTGCTTGTCTTCTTAGTCTTCTTAGAGTCTTCCATTCACATTCTTTGCTGATACAATCTGAAAACATTTTTCTATGTGTTTGGTGGCAGCATGCTTTTTGATTTTGTTTTCTTTTAGGATGGCTGGTCTCCAATTCATGCAGCAGTGGATTCTGGTAATGTTGAAAGTCTTAAGCTCCTTATGTACTATGGAGAGCCGAACAATGGGAACTGTTTGATGGATGCAGAGCCTAATTTAGACTACTTTGATTTGGAGAAGAGAGAAGATGACTACAGTAGTAGAGTAAAGCCTGTTGTTTCTGCAGATCTCATCAACCATGCTGACAAAGAGGGTTGGACTGCTGCCCATATAGCAGCATCAAAAGGCTTTAAGGTTAGTTGGTGTGAACAAGTTACAGTAACCTGATAGAATTTAGGCAAAATTAATCCTCTTCTTTTATCTTTGAAGAATTACAACTTAGAGGTCAAGTCTAACTTTGTTATCTAGTTTATAGACCAACTTGATTTAACAGAGACAGAGCTAGACCTCCAGCAGACAATTTGTCCCAGAATCTGAGTCAAATGGAGTGAATTATCATATTTAAATGTCTGTCTCTTATGGGACATTAATAAAAAGAGGAAACCTGAGAGTTTCAAAATTAAGGTGAGATGAATCCCACCCTGAATGCCAATTCATCGTGTGTCATGTGCTTATAGATATTAGATGGACATAATTTCCAGTTACAGGTAGCAATGATTTCACTATGAACAATTTTTCCTCTGTGAAGGAGGGGAGAAGAAATTTGAGAACAAGATTTGTGCAGACATACATTGTTTAATTTATTATTTTGGACAGCCCTTTTTAGCAGGCAGTGAAACATTTTTGTGAGGTTGGGATAACTGATGAAATGGAGGGTGACCTGACAGGTCCTACTGATGACAAACAGGAAGATTTCTGGAAATTTAGTTACTACTTGACATCAGAAGTTGTACACTTCTAACACTGACAATTTAAAGGACTTCTTTTTATATGGTAACTGTCAGTCAGATTTCACTGTGAAATTTTTACCTTGGAAGAAAATAGAGCGTGCTAAACACAGAAGAGTGAATTTTTAAAAAATACTATCCAAATCTTCAAAAATCAGCTTATATTTACATGCCTAGTTCAATACCTGTTGTAATTTTAGATTTAGGAGGGGGTCCCTGGGGAGGGTTCCCCGGGAGCCCCCCGGGCTCTAGATTCTTTGGTATTTGCATGCAGGCAGGCAAGGAGACTCCAGACGGCTGGTGAGGTGCTGATGAGATGAGGATTTATTTGGAGTTCGACCTGGAGAAGGCAACATGGTCACTGAGGGAGAGGGGGGAGTGAGAAGGGGAGAGGGAAGGGGAGAGGAAGGGGAGAGGAGTGGAGCCTCTGGAGGTCTCCAGGACAAAGAGGGCGAGATCTCTTCCCCCTGCACTCTTATCAGGGAGATTCGGAATGGGTGCGGATAGATCTTCAGGCCAATGGGGTTAGAGACACATGGTACTGCAGGGAGGTTACAGACTTGGGATAAACCATGCACTTTGCAGGGGTGAGCCAGAGCATACCATTTCAATAAAATGCAATTCTACAAATACCTGTCATGTTTGCTTTTTTTCCTGATAAATTTATGTTCAAAATAGATATGTTTGAAATAGACACAGATTTAAGATTACTTTCAATGGGGTTTTTAGGGACAGCCACTGCTTACCCAGCATTTTGCATTACAAAGAGTCAGTGTTCCATTATCAATGTCTTTTAGGCAGGTGCAGACTCTCGTTCCACTTTCCACTCATGCAAATTTAGATCTAGTTCAAGGTATTTGCTATAGTCTGCAAATACCTAAATAATATACATGATATGTTGGCTCTTTCTGCAATCTCAGGAACTTTGAATTTAGGTTTCATTTGCTGTCTAAAACTGCTTTGACTAGGTGATCTCTCTGAAAGTTCTGACACTGGAAGCATACCAGTATGTCATGAATATGTCATGAATAACTCAAGGGTTTGACTTTCTAAGCACATTCCAAGTCAACTGTTTAGTAAGATCTCCATTTAGGGTTGAGGGGAATCTCTTAGATGATGAAGGTGATACAGAACTAACAATCAGATTCCTGGTTTTGATGTTGTAGAGACTATAAAATTGTGTTTGATGTAATGCATTTATTGACTTGAGATGTGTTTGGGATATTTAAAAGTTAAAAAGCTTAATAGCCATCTCCAAGTGCTGTTAACACTTTGACTTCATTCTCTAATCACACTGCATGTCATTCATTCCAGTGCATGATAGCTGGATATAAGGAGTGCTGACACTTGCATCCTCTTGTTTTGACATAGGTAGGGGCCATTTTTTACAGATTAATTCTCTAGGACATCTTAGCTGTTATTTCATAGGCAGCAGATACAACAAAAATCCTCATTTTACTAAGGAAATAAGTTGATTTCTTTGTTCTGTCCCACTTCTTCCTGCTTTACTTCCTGTTTTCAGACTCACAGTTCAGTCCTCAGCCTTCTGCTGTTCTGCTATTCCTTGCTCCTATTTGAGATATAATGTTAACAAACTAACCCGGCAAGAAAACATGTGCTTTTTTTTCTGCTTGATATCCTTCTGGCAAGCTTAGTGAGCTAATCATTTCTTTTAAAGTACTTTAGATGCTGTACTACAGCCTGGTAAAATTTCACCTCACAGGCAGCTATACCTTGAATGACTGCTGTATTTCTGAAAGGTCTCAGGGTGTCAGATACACTGACAAAAGTTTCTGTAGAATAGCTACAAAACAGGTAACACTGTGTCAACCTGCAAGAAACCACCCTTCTGCATCAGTAGCTGCTTCTCTGTAAAGTTCGATTTCTCTGCTATGGTTAACCCCAGACATTATCAGTACAGTATTAACTACTGTAATTTCTGTTGATTTTTTTACAATATGGATGTGTCTTTAAAAGCATATCTGGGTTGGCAAAGCTTTCTGCCTGTATTGTTGCAAAGGGATGGTCATTAGAATTAAGGACTTGATCCTTTTTCTGATTGCTGATCAATCAATTTGAATGTAGTTTTATGAGAACTCTTTTATCCCATACCAATTTGGGAGGATCTATGTAATGAATATTTTTTCATGTTACAGTATGATTCTCCCAATCCAAATTTATATGCTAATGGCATGTTTCTAATTTCAATGATTTTTCCTTTTGTTGGACATGTAGCATTTTTTAGTTGTTGGCATCCACAGGACATTTGTTCTCTGACTTAATAAAAATACATTTTATATCACTACATTCTTACGATGCTTGCAGAATTTCAGGTTTCTGCTTGCAGAAATTCTGCCAAAGAAGAGGCTTGCAAGTTGATTTTAAAATTATTCTCTTTTTGTGCCCCACTCAAGTGTCAGTCATGATGGAAATTCCTACTTGGTGAATTACAAAGTGAAAACTGGTTTTATGAATTGTTACGTGAATGGATTAATTTATTAGTCTATTATTTTTAAACTTTATAATTGTTTATTTAGTGCTGCTTGAACATTGAGGCCAGGATGTTCAAACCAGGAAAATAGCTGGGTTTCTGTCTCCTTATCAAACCTAAACTAGTGGCCAGATGCAAGAATTTCTTTATTCAGCTAATCAGTGCTTGATGCTTAGACTGTAGAACCCTGGCTCTACGTATTCTGCTTTTTTATAGTCGTTACTTGAGACTTACAAATCCGCTATTAAATATTTTTACTTCTGGCTTTCAACTCTGTAAGAAACATCATTTTATCTATAGAAACTGTAGCTGATTGTCTTTGGAAATGCATGTGTAAGAATTTTAATGAGGAATCTAACTGTGTATTGGTATGACGCTTTAGTACAGTAAATGGACAAGTAAATAATACAGTTCCTACCTTTGCAGAACTGTCTAGAAATCCTTTGTAGCCATGGTGGACTAGAGGCTGAGAGAAAAGATAAGTGCAATCGAACATTACATGATGTTGCTACTGATGATTGCAAACATCTCCTAGAAAACTTAAGTAAGTAAATGCTATCAGCACTACCTAAAAATGTTTTTAGTAAAGAACTTGTGGGGCAAAAATGAGAGATATTAAAAGGGTAGTTGTCACCTTTTTATGGCACTGCAATATTAAATTACTTTGATCTTGCAAGTTTCTATTCTCCAAATTACAAAAGCATATGGTAAAATTTGTTGGAGGTTATTAACTTCTTCATGTCTTTGTTTCTGAACAATTCAAAAAGATGGTACATAGTGGACATTTACAAATATCCATACTCTCTTAAAATTTCTGAATTTAACATTGGTAATTACTTTTTCAAAAGCTATTGCCCTCCTCTTATATTTTTTCAAGTTCTTGCAGAAATAGTCGGTGGTGGGTAGCTGTCAAATTTCTTCAGGCTAAGATGATCATCTAGTCATATCTGATTCTCTTTTTAGAGCACAGTTTATTTTGTTACTTGTTTATCAGTGAGGGGATTGTTTGTTTGATTCTTCAAATATGTTGTCTAGGGACAACATCAAGGAACTTCTTTTTTCCAGCATCAGTAACTTCTGCAAGAAGATTGCTCTTCTGTTGAAATCTGTCATCATCTTCCTTCTCTGTAAGTTTTCTCAAAATTCAGTAGAGCAGGCTCATCTGTGTATTTATTTCTTTGGACAGAACTTAATTTATCCTCTCAGTAGTTTTGTGTATTTTGTATCACTGTATAAATCTAGCTATAGCTATATCTATATATACAGAGAAAAATATCTCTATTTCTCTGTATGGTTAGAATTGTGGCATTTGTTGGTATGTATGCTGTATTTCTTCACTCTTTTTTTGTGTTTGTCTTGTGAGATATATGGATGTGGGTAGTTAAGTTCACTGATTATCAACAAATTAAGGAAGTTTTCTGTCTGCTGCTTCTTATTTTCTTCTTCAGCTATTTTAAATCCCAGTTCTTAGCATTTTACTGCAGGTTCAGAGGGGAACACTGCTCACTTTCTAATAGGCACTCCTCCATGGTCATCTTCTTCATCAGACTGAAGCAAATTTCTGATGGCTGAATCTGTTACCTGTTAGATTAATGCTTGTATTATTTCCATCAGTCTTAGTACCCTGTGTATCTGGTCTTGCTTGTCATGAATCCAATGTCTTTTATCAGGTCAGAACCTTTGGCCTCCTCTTTCTCTTCTTCTGTACACCTTAAGCCAAGACTGCATTTTTGGGTACAGTGTTTATGTACCATCCTCTCCCTTCCTCACACTTCAGTAAGGTTTCCTCTGTAGGACAGGAGGATATGCTCTGACAGATCAGAAAGACTGCGAGCCAGGACTGCCAGCTATGCCTTAGAGGTCACATGTGTTGAAATTTAGGCATGTCCTAGGGGCCCGTTTCCTTGTGGAGAACCCTCTGTACTCCTTACAGTCTGTGCTCATTTCCCTGAGGTCCAGCCATCAGAAGGGCAAGCCTTTAATGCATTTCTCAGAATTCCACATCTGAATGATGCCTCTGAGTAATCTTTTCCCTATGGTAGGCTAGTGGGTTTAAATCAGAGCTTTTCTGACTTTGGGAAAACTTCATGGGTTCATATTGCTGAAGATCTGGCTTCTGGACACAAAAGAGAAACAAAGATCATGCCGCAAGACTTCATAATAAGCTGATACGAGTTGTTTTTCATGGTATACTTTTTAAATTTGAGATATAATTTCTGAAAGGTATTGTTTGGCATGAAAATTAGAAGATAGTTTCCTTTTCAATTCTAGTCATCTAAATGATTTCCAGAGACTGCTGCTTCTTTTGAGTTGTATTCCAAAGAGTAAGATTTAAAATACTTCATAGTTTCTAGAATGTGTATGTAAATTTCCCTTTTTAACACTTTGTCAATTTACTCTATAGCAAATCAAATACACCCTTTCAAGTGCATTTTCTGTCTTAGCTCTTAGCTTTTTATTTAAAGATGTTTGGCTCAGCTGTTTTCCACTTGTGCACTAGTGCCAGAAAATTATTTTCTACATTGATAGTAAAAAATGTGCACAAGCACAATGAACTGAAAAATTAAGACATTGCCTACCATCTGTCTTAATTTATAAGTAATTATTTATAAAGAGGAAATATAAGATAAATTTTGTCTTGTTTCCTATTATTTAAGCATACTTATACTGAACTTTTTTGGAAAAAATGTTAGATACTTTGGTATTTTCATCGCTGCTCTGATTTTGTGGTGGTGATCTGTGCTGTTCTTTACCATTTGCTTCTTTGTAGCAGGAGTTATTTTGACGCTTTCCTTTGTAATATTAGATGATATTGGTTTATAATAATGGGATTATTTTAAATTGAGTTTTACAGTTTTCCTCATAGTTGGTGTTTTGTTTTTCAACAGATGCTCTTAATGTACCTGTAAGAATTTCAGTCAGTGGCATTGAAGCAGTCCATTTTGGTACAGAGGAATTTGATACAATATGTGCTTTAAATATCCGCAAGCAGACGTCATGGGATGATTTTTCAAAAGCAGTGAGTCAGGCAGTGACAAACCATTTCCAAGCAATCACTTCTGATGGATGGAGGAGCCTGGAAGATCTGTCATTTAATAGTGCTGCAGAATCCAACATTGGCCTCAGTGCAAGCAGCATACTTTCTGTCAAACTAGGTATCAATATTGGTGTTAATGAAAAAAGCAAAATTTGGGGGTGTTCTCGAATTTGTGAAATCTTCTAAGATAAAAATATGTTTGGATTACTGCATCTTTTAAAGCTTAGACTAAGAAAGACCAGTACTGGATATGAAAATTTTGGGTGTTATGAAAAGGTTCTTCACCCAGAAGGTGTTTGGGCGCTGGAACAGGCTCCTCAGGGAAGTGGTCACAGCACCAGCCTGACAGAGTTCAAGAAGTATACGGAAAATGCTCTCAGGCTCATGGTGTGACTCTTGGGATGTCCTGTGCAGAGCCAGGACTTTGATGATCCTTGTGAGTCCCTTCTAACTCAGGATATTCTGTTGTTCTATAAAAACAATTGAAATCCCACATTGCTTCCTTACAGTGCATCCAGAATATACAGTACATAAAGACCGTAAATCACTGGCATAAGTAAACAGAACTGCTCTTTTACATAACTTCACTTGGCAAGGTACAAAAGAGAAATCTTAAATATTATGAGAAATTGGCCGAAATGTGGTGGTCTTAGTAACAGTTGTATAGGTTTCTGAAAATCCTTGTACTTCATCTTAAATCTCCTTCCTTCCTCCACCTTCCCATCATCAAAACTGAGCCCTAGTCACATTAGACTAGGCAAATTATTCTGTTTTACTGTATTTTAAGGGTGAAGATGAAAGACAGGCTAGCTATTTAACTTGTGTCTCAACTGGCAGAAAACACTAGTAGCTTCAGTCATATACCAAATAATAGCATGATTTAGCACATCTCATACATGGGACTGGTTTGTTTGTCAAATTTGTCAGTGTATGCACAGAATCTTTGTAAGCAAGTGAATATGCTTGAGTGCAGGACACTTTATATACCTACAAGGAATATCTCTCTCTTATTTTTTCTTTTTAACAGGAAACGTTTCATGGTCAACAGGTCAGATTTTTTCCCAGCCACCATGGGACTTTTTGAAGAGCAATAGAGCTGAGCATATCACAGTGTTTTTGTTTGGTAATTTTCCAGTCATAATTTTTCATTTTTGAATGTTTAGACACTCCTTATGAAAAACATAATTTGAAAAATCATTTGCTGCTGGTTTTGTTCGTCCATGTTGTTTGATTCTCAGAGACATTGTGTCTATTTAAACGTTCAACTAGATTTTAAAGTGTCTACAACATTTAGAAAATATGCTGGCACATGAAAGTCTTGCTGTTGTCAGCTATATAGTAGCATATATATTGCTTATGTCATGGATACCCATGAATCTATGGTGCTAGATAAATGCCTTTCATTTATTCAGCATTTTAATTTGCATAGCCTCTAATTTTAAAAGGTCTCTGTAGAATACTGCATGAAAATTAAATGTATCAGTCCCACATGCATGTAAACAAGAGATTTATGAAAGTTATTTGTATGTCTGATTTTAAGGACCTCAAGAAGGCTGTCTAAACAGTGTGACTTATGCATCCATGATCCATCTTCAGACACTTCAGAATTATCTCCGCCTGGTCAGTAATAAGATCTCTTCGCTCTGCATGCTAATTGTTTGTCAAAATACTTCTGTAACAGTGTTGACTAAAATCAGGGGTGGTTGCTCTGTGAAAGAACATTAAGACTTCTAAAAAGATGAAATGGGATGAAAGCTGTTTTAAAATAAAATTCCCCCTAAACTTACCCTTAACTTTAGTCTTGTGAGGCCATTAACTTTCTTCTTCAAATAGCTGCTGTCTGATTAACTGAACTGCTTAAAAATATATTAAAAGCTCTCTGATATCTTATTGCTTTCCAAAGTTTTTTTTATTCCACTTTTTGAGGAGAAAGTAAATTCATGTAAGCAATATTTCAGACTTGAATTACTAGCTTATGTAGAAATCTCTTGTAACACAGTTTATTTAATACCTCAAAAAGGAAAGGATAGTTGAATAATATAACTTTGACAGATCATTTCTCTTAAAATTGCATCAAATCAGAATTAGCTTAGAACCTGCATTATTTCTACTGGGTCCTTGGATAGTATTTTATGTTGTCAGGACCACGTGCCTCAGGTTTCTGCTGTATTAAGCCATATTGCACAGAGATATGAGTGTATTCCCTAACTGACATTTTAGAGATAAAATAGAGTTAAGATTAAAAAAAAACGTTCTACCATGCTGATAACATGATCCCATCTGTACTGCAAATAAAGTCCTCAGTCTTAATCCTTAACTTAGCAGTGACTTAAACTGATGACCTTGGCATCATTCTGATGTATATATTTTAATTCAAGATCACGAAAATATTTGTGATTACTAAGCTTCCTCTTCCCAGATGAATGTTTTAAGTTTTGAAATCTGTTAAAACTTGCTATGCAGTTTTACAAGTTAGGATATAAATTATCAATATATTTCCAAGATGCAAATATTGTCTACTTTGAAATTAGTATAGGATTATCAACTCCAGTAGTGCAAATCAAAGAATTTTGTCTTTTAGGTGCTGATTGTGTCATCTAGGTTAAAAAAAAAATCCAAGTCTGAACTTCCAAGAACAATTTATTAAATAAACATTGATATTTATCTGTCTGTAGGTTGAACAATACCGTAATGTCATTTTCCATGGTCCAGAAGGAAGTTTGCAAGATTATATAGCACATCAAATAGCGGCCTGCATGAAGGTATTTGCACAAACATGTCAAGTAAATTAGTCCATAAACCAGAGTTTTCACTATTTCACCAAATATATAAATTTTCATCACAGCAAAAGCAAGTGGCTGCAGGATCTACGTGTGAGATTGTTAAAGTTGAAGTGGATGCTGGTTTCTCCAAGGAGCAACTTGCAGAACTGTTCATCAGTAAAGGTAAGATTATTTCAGCACGACTAATTTTGGTGATTTGTTGGCAAATTTTTAACGGTGCAAAGTAAAGAAAGACATAAAACCATTTGCGTAGTGGTTGGCGTGTTTGAATGGAACTTATAGTTTTGCAGGTGCTTGGAGCCAAATACACAAGTCTATACTGAGGGAGAGCTGAGTGTGAGAGAGCTCTCAATAAGGAGCTCTGTCAAAATTCACAGCATTTAAGTAAAATTAGTAGTTTTAATTATTTATTTCTGTCTCATTCTTTTTTCCCTTTGTTTGTGATCCTTTCAAAGGTAATTGCTCTGGTTCAGATCCACTGAATCAGAACTGAAGGTCTCTTGTGTATGCTCGTGAACAAAAGCAGAGCCATCCTGTCAGGTTGTGCACTGATGTTCATGCTCTGTTCTGTTTGTTCTCATACTGCCTGGTGTAACTTCAGTCTGTGGCAGCTGTTTCTCTAAGGAAATCCCGGTCCCAGTTCCCAGGACAGCTTGTGCCAGTGATTATTCCCACATGTCGCTTTCAGTGCCATCACACTGGTGAGAGAGGAGAGACCATTTAGGCAGAAGTCAGCCAGGCTTTGGTGCTCAGCCTAGAGGCGAGAATGTCACTTGTAGTCTGGTTTGTTTACTGGTTTGTCTCTTAGAAAAGCTGCTTCTTTTGGATGCTTTACTCTGCGTCAGCAACACACTCTTTTTAATAGTCTGGTTTTGCATTTCGTCATGATGCTGCTGTTGAGTCTCATTTTTCTGCCAGCTTCTTTCCCCACTGTTCTGCTGCATCTCGTTTCCTAAGAGAGCATTTCTCCTCTAAATGAATCTATCAGACACAGAGAGGGTACCTGTCATCCCTCTTCTCAAGCTGTAGCCTATTAATAAAACAGGGCAGTAATAGTCAGGAAACTGCAACTAAATAGCAATGATCAGGGACAGTAAGTTCTGCCTTATTACAAGGCAGTTTCCTTAATGACCATTGTTAGTACCACCTTCAAAAGGTTGTGAAACAATGCAGGGCACAATACAGTCAAAATAAGTATTTTCTTTTGTATATGTATTACAGAAGCATTCACCTGGGATTTAGTGTTGCAAGAACACTTGAAAAGCTGTGTCTTTTTTAAGCAGTAAGATGTTAAAATCAGGAAAATAATAGAAAATATTTAAAGTGTTCAAAAAATATATAGATATCATTTTAATGCCTCTTAGGTTTAGGTGTTGCTGGGTTTGCCTCATAACAGATCTGACTATTTGAGTGATTCCTAAAGATATTGAAGAGAAGATTGCCTGCTTCTTGTAGGAGTTTACTACTATCTCATAGAATGATGAAGTTTCTTACAAGCATGGACTGTTCTTGAACCTTTTATCACTACATGACATAAAGAGTCCATGTTAAAAGTTTAAGATGTAGTATAGCAAATGAAAGAAATGTTTAAAGATGTCTTTGCTATCTTTTCTGTTGTATTTATATTCAGTGTACTGAAATCTTTCTTATCTATGAAGATCTTACAGTAGCCATTTGAGGAATTTATTTTAATCATAGCTTTCTTTTTTCTTAATATAGAGTATGATGTTCTTTCTATTATTTGATATTATGCTTTAAATTTTAAACTTATTATCCAGTCTGTCTTCTTCTGTTAACAAGTTAAAAAGGAAAAGAAAATTTCAAAATCCTTTGTTGCACTAATAGCAGTAAATTCTGTGTATGTAAATAGAAGTAAATTTTCCTAAGTATACATTAATGGGATTTTTCTATGTCAGCTTGTCTGATCCCAGTGAAACAGCCTCCTGTAAACAAGACAACAATTGTGATTTTAGAAAATCTGGAGAGAGCTTCTTTATCTGAATTACTCGGAGATTTTCTAGCACCTCTTGAGAATCGGAGTTCAGAAAATCCCTGCACTATTCAAAGAGGTATTTAAAGAACTTAAGCTGCAGAAATGTTTTTACTACAGTACAGTTTTATTGTAATATATGACAAGCAGCGAACAGGAGAAAAATGTAATTTGTTCAATTTTTACATTTTATTGTAAACAGTTGTCCTTTAACAAAATGTATTTTTAGCTTATTTATGGTGTTTTGTGGGTTGTTTTTCCTTTCTAATTATGTCACTGCTTCTTGCCTTTATATGAAATCATGTCAAGGCTTTGAGTATTTCAGTTAAGTGTTTTATGGTTCCTTTTTAGCAAATGGAGTTTCTGGTGCTTTTTACTTCCATGAGAACTGCTTCTTACTGGGGACCATCGCAAAGTGCCATCTTCATGGCTCTGACCTTCTGGTTCAGCAGCATTTCCGCTGGGTTCAGCTTCGATGGGATGGGGAGCCAATGCGAGGCTTGCTTCAGAGGGTTTTAAGGAGGAAAGTAATAAACAAGGTAAGAAGTCAAATCAGCTTCAGCAATTTCATTCATCACCATGTCTGTGAAGTATGTACAATGATAATGCCAGAGGCAGAGCAGGTAACTGCAGTTGTTTCAAGAAAAAAAAGCATTCATTTCTGGTAAGACGCAGGCTGTGTATCTGGAAATGTTGTGCTTGGTCTCATAGAAGGATGTTTGGCCATGGCTAACTGGCATAAACCATTTGTTGATTGCAAATAGTAATACTGTGGCTACTTGCTTGTCCACTGCCTGAAACATCCTTCAGTCATTTTTTCAACAACTTCTTTCATTCTTCTGAGAGTGATAGTAAAAATCAGTTCCACAAACCTACAGTCTATTTTTCAAAGAATTTATTCTCAATATCTAAAGTAAGATACTCATATATGTGTTTTTTCTAAGTTTTAAGCAGAAAAATATTTTCTGTGATTTTCAGATCAAAAGAGGGGCAGATTATATAATTAGGAAAGTTGTTTTGAGCTAATAGGTCTGCTGAAGCTGGAACAAAAGTCCAAAAGAGAATAAAGATGAGAAGTCTGTTTTAATATTAATAACAAAGATGGGAAATTAAAAGAAAGATGTAGGCAAAAGAAGAATCGAGGACTTCAGAATGTTATTTGGAATACCATTTGAGTGTGATAGCAACTATTACCAACAGTCAGGCACTGTTAGACATTGGCAGAGAGAGTTTAATCAAAACAGCTGCAAAGGAAAATAGTCTTGGCAGCAGTTTTGAACAGGCTTAAAAAGGGAGATTGTTCTAGGAACAGAAAAAACTACCAGCAGTAAAGAGTCCCATTGGGGGACAGCAGACCTACTGTCCATTTTGAGTGTTCAGCTGAATGTGTCTTGGTTATCCTTGGGGATGTCATCTCCTGTACCCTTTGCCAGAGTTCTCATCTACAAAGGTTTACTGATTCAAAGAGATCTTGAAGAGGAAATGTGTGGTAATTGAACATTTCAGCCAGGATAAGGAGGAAATTTAGAAACATTTGTAAGTATTCTTTAATTGCAAGAACCAGAATATAGAATAGAAAAAGAGAATTATGGGAAATCTATTAAACTCTTAATAGATTACTTTTCTTAGATTATGTTTTTTAAGTTATGATTTGTTTATAGACAAAGGCTGCATCAGACTTATTCTGCCAAACTGGTTTGGCTACAAGAACTTGCAGCATCACATAACAGATGTCATTTTCAGGCTATTTTGGGGGGCTTGAAAGAAATCCGTAGTCTAATAGGTTAGAATCTGACAATGTAATAGGCCCCTACCTCTGACAGAAGTTGAGCAGAATTTGGGTAGTAATCTCATTAATTTTAATTTCTCTTGAGCACATATGCAGATGGTGGCTATATGGAGAAAAAAAGCCATGTGTCTTCCTGTATCTTCCCTAATTAAATATTGAAATGCCCAGTGTGGTAGCACATTTTTTTGAAATACATATGTGTGCCATATGTAAACTCGCATGCCAGTTGGTATGGGACTTAAAATGGTGGATTGCAAAATCAAAAATAGAAGAAAGAGTAATCTGTTGTAAGACTCTAAAGCCAAGCAGAAACACATTTATTGTTAGATCCATAGGCTATTTCAAAGATCATTGCTCTGTATTATGATACCTTGTTTGTGCTATAATATTCATGTGTTCAGGTGAAAAGCTCTTTTCCCATTAGTTTGAACCATTAGGTTATATGGGAACAGTTTAAATGTTTTTCTGCTTTGAGTTCACCTATAGACTATCAACAGTCTCTGGCTTCAGTGCTGTCAGTTACTATCCTGGGTGCAACTTTTAATGCTTCCTTTAATTTAAGATGTTACAGAGGATAATCCTAGGATTAGGATGATGAAGACTGTAATTTGAAGCCAGAGGAAACAGGAGATTTTTCTGGCACTAAATAATTTGCCCTTAATAAAGCATGCTAAAAACACAGGTCTTAGAGGAAGACATCTTTCCTTCACTGCTACTAGATCTAAAATCAATATGGAAATCCACTGGGCATATGTCTGGATCAGATATTCCTGTTCAGTGTGATTGGGCATTTTTTCATATGATTTATTTGTATCATATACACTGCATTGTATATAGTAGGTATCTCTTGTAATCTTAAACACTAGCAAAACCACTGGTACCAAAATTTCTGCCTCAGTTTCCCACAAAAAAGTAAAGGCTTGTCAGTTTATTGATAAGGATATATCTTTTGAAGTGTAGTTGGGAGAATAAGGTTTAATACAGAAGATGTCGATATATTCTGTAAAAAGGCTTGACCTGTTTTTGACTGTTCCTGGTCTTTTAATAACAACACATGCAAACCCCAAGCCTTCCTGGGGTTTCAAGGCAAGTGTTTGCAGCTCTGGTCTTATGCCATGTCAAACCTCTTCTCTCCCTGCAGTTCAGAGGCAAAGTTCCTCCTCCATGTGATCCTGTGTGCAAGATCATAGACTGGATTCTTGCTGTTTGGCACCAGCTGAACTCTTGCTTATCACGGCTAGGAGCACCTGAAGCCCTTATGGGGCCAAAGCATTTCTTCTCCTGTCCTGTGGTTCCAGGGCACAGCCAAGCAACAGTCAAGTAAGATTTCTGTTCCCTCTTTGATGCTGCTCAGTGCCAGCTAGATACCACCAATGTAGTGGTTGTGTTCCTCCCAAAACCCGGCTCACTCAGCAACCTTAAAAAAGCATTTTAATTGAAATTGCTGAAGTTTTAAACTTCTATTGGCTGTTTAATTACTAGAAGGGCAATTCTGAAGGACACAAGTGGGAAATTGGATGTCTAATACTGCCCCAAAGTTAGTCTTGTGATCTTTCATTTATTTTCTGACACAGAAGACAAAAGATTCAAGAAAAGTTGGTAAACTCTCCTTTTGAAGTTGTATATAACAGAAGTTTGGAGAATGTTTTCCCACTCTTTTAAATATGTGGTATTATTTTAAAACATATATGCATTCAGTTTAGGGATATATTTTCTTAGTAAGTAGGGCAGGTATATATGTTTAGTTACACATATGGCTGGCTGGCCAGTAACATAAAAAAATATTTTTAAAATATGGAGATTTTGGCTTTTCTCACCTACAATTGCATAACCATCTGATCACATTCCAACTCCAAATGCTAGAAAATTATAAAAGAAATAGTTATAGAATTTTAAATTATATTAATTTCACAGTAAGATATTTGGCTGTATCAGAAAGGTAATGATCTTCTAATTAAGTTTCAAACTTACTTAGAATTCAAAGTATAACATTGGTTTCTGGAGATATGACATAACTTCAACATTCAGGTCATCACTTCTGTTCTTTCTCTGACCTGTTTCTCTTGTACTAGTTTCTAATGACCCTTCCTCCAGGAGCCTTTGCTTAACACATGAGGGGTCTTTGCTCGGCACAAGCATAGGTTGTCTCATTTCATGTTCTGTCTGCAGAACTTGATACATTTTACTTGTTTATTTTCCTTCTTATTCTCTAAAAGTATGGATTAGAGACTAATCTTCAGAGTAATTATCAAAGTCTAAATGTGGATGTAAGATCAACTGAAATTTTATGGGTGCTGGGAAATAAAAAAAGCATACCATGCATCTATCTCCCATCTTCCTCTTGAATCATGTCCTCTGAAATGTTTTAATAACTTATTTATTGCCATGGCATTAACAGAGGACAGAAAAACTATTCTTTAGATATCTTATTTATACCTTTCTAAGTCTGGATTTCTCCTCAGTGTAACTGACTGGTTTCACAGTGCTGTAAGTACAGCCCTAATGTCCTTTATTGTAGCCATATGCCATCTGACTTCCTATTTTAATGTATTTTTTGTCCACTAACAAACAATTAAAAAGCACAGCTCCAGTGAGTTCTTACTGGACACTTTTAGTTTAGCATCATGATAGCTAACAGTGTGGTCATGTAATAAATAGTTTTTAATTAGCAGCTCACTGGTTGCTGTTATTTCAATCTAATTAACCATTCCTTTCCTCTTGCCCCTCCTCTCCACTGTGCTATTCTGATGCTTTTTGCACTTTGTAAAGTTTCTCTGAGTCAGTCCAATTCATTAGGACGGCAGAGAACTATCTACAAATTGGGTTCACTCTGGGTTCAGTGCTAGCATGAGACAAGAGGAAGAAGCAGCAGCAGGGGAGGCAAAGAGAACGTGTGACAGGAAATCGTTTCCTGCTGTGTGGTTCATGTAGCTTCACCTGTTTTGGTGAGTAGAGTGAATAAATGAAGAAAAATTTAACTACCTTTTTTCTTGGTTTAGGTGTAGGGACCTGAAGATGATGTTCCACGAGGAACTACTTTCACTTTGCAGCCCTTTTTGAGGGGCAGGGGTGTGTTATACCTTCCCGAAGTGTCAGCTATAGCAAAGAATGGGGGACTTGATCAAAACTTAAAACTGAATTTAAATACCAGGTTGGAACTTCATTCAGAGAGCATGACCATCCAGTTAATAACAGTTAACTGTTAGATTACAATTGCCTCAATTAATTTTATCTTTGCAGTGTTCATTTCTGACCATTTATACTCGTAATACTGCAAAATGGTAAAAGCTTAAATAGGGAGAAATTGAAAAGAGAGAGTTCTTTATGACTAAAATACAAGCAATTGTTCCTTTTGGTAGCTTAGCTAGCAGAAGCAGGCTGTAACTACATGGAATAATATCTAGTGCATTATGCTAAAGAAGCTTCAAGGTCCTTCAATTCACCTACAATACACATTTTATACTGTATTTTAACAATTACTGTATTAATTATTTTTCTAAGTAATGTAACTTTACCAAACTTATAGAAGTACCTTGAGCATTTACATATCTTAAAAGCTCAATCTTCTGCTTCACAACTGACCAAAAATATATCTTTCAAATAATTCATGCATTCTAACTTTAAAAAAAATAGGAAAAAACCCCCAAAAGGTCATCATAATATTTTAGGTAATAGGATGGCTTCAGTGTATCAGTGTATCTGGCAAAATAGTCCATTTAAGTAAAACAGACATTTTAGACCTCATGTTTTCTGAATGCATTTGTGCAAAGCTGAACACAGAATGATAGCCTATAATTTCTTACAGACCTTTAATATAAACCACCTGACTCAATCTTACCATCTTCCTCCTGTAAGAGGCTATAAGAATAAAGAAAAAGAGTTGGAGTTGATCTAAAAAAGATTATCTCAGTGTCTCTTGTAGATGTGAGCTGAGCTGTAAGTCTGAAATCTCTAACCTTTATCCCCCGAGAATATCCCCCGAGAATAATTCCTTAGTTATAAGAAATACAACACAACACAAATTTCTCACTTCTTTGCTAGAAGAACAACATAATGCTTCTTTCTTAGAAAAGCAAAAGTCCCAGAAGACCCATGTCCCTTTTAATCAAATTTTTGAAAGAAAATCAGACCATGTCTCTAAAACAGCCAATCTGCAATATCCACAGCATCCTGGAAATACAGTTCACCAGAGATCAAATAAACAAAGGAGGAGTAAGAGCAAGGCAGCTGTATGAACAGAAATGTCTTCAAGTTTGGAAATGGAAGAATACTGGAAGGATTACAACCATAAGTGAATACCTCCTTTTTTTCCATGCTGGCAGCAAATAGGCTAGGAATTAACACCTGCAAGCATGGAAATTTCTCCACGCACTTTCTCAAAAAATGTGTTTGTGTATACATGAACATGCATCTTTCTGGGATATTTTTTTAGTCTTAAAATGAAAAGGATATTTTATAGGCCTTACCTGAAGGAGGAAAAGCATCAGGTGATAAGTTTCTCAAGGCAAGCTAAAGAAATTTAGACCAAATAGTTTAATATAACACAAACAAGTAAGCCCTTTCTTAAATAAAACTAGTCCCTCTCTGAAATGGGGGGCTTCTTTAAAATGCAAAATCTGATATGTTAGCAAAGTATAAAATCACAGGTTTTAGTAGTTGCTTTTGAAATTAAAGGATTGGTTTTGTACCACAGGTGGATGTCCAAGCTATGGAATGCTGTGATAGCTCCCCGAGTACAAGAAGCCATACTCTCCAGAGCCTCTGTGAAAAGACCATCTGTATCAGGACAAGCAATAGCCAAAAAAAATCCTAGCCAAGGGCAACAGGCTGTTGTTAAAGCTGCTCTCAGTATCTTGCTTAATAAAGCTGTTTTGCATGGCTGTCCTCTACCCAGACCAGGTAACAGTGAGCTGTCTGAAAGCCAAGTAGTTGTACATTGCTGAACTGGGGTGTTTAACTGCTTCCTTCCATTTTTAAAACTTTCACAAAACATAACTGTAGTTCTGAAGGGAGGTGTTGGGGTTAAAAGCATTTACAGTCATTAAACTAAGTAGTTGTATAAGGTACTCCAAGGAGAACCATTTGCAACAATCAGTTCTCCTTAACACTGTTTTACTTTTGTTTCAGAGCTAGATAATTATATAGCAGATTTTAAGGGAGGAAATTTTCCTTTATCTGTGGCTTCGAGCTACAAAAATTGCAATAAGAAAAGAGGTGAGAATGCTTCTTGGAGAAAAGTGAGCACAAGTCCTCGCAAAAAGTCAGGCCATTTGTCCTCCCAGTCATGGAATAAACAGGAGACAAATACTGAAGGTAAATAAAGCTTTTTATTTTCAGTTCTGAATGCTGTGGGGGGTTAAACTGTGTAGATGCAAATCAAAAGTTTCTCCTGCGTCATGAATTAAATTTTTTTTAAGTAAATGACACTTATATTTATGTTCATCAGTAAAACACTATTTATTTTTTCCCAAAAAAATTACTTCTTTGTGACTGTGAGGCGTCCTAACTAAGTTTAGTTGTTCTAGTGCCCTTTCTGTTGTCTGATAATGAGGCAGGCTATGGCTCAGATGGTGGAATTAAAAGCAGTGGTTCCACCTCTGACTGTGTGGAATGACACTGTATCAGTCTCTTCTCCAATACCACATGAGAGAAAGCATCATTACTTTATTGGTGCTCCTTAGATTTGCTCCAAATTTATAGAATACATACTTTTTTGAGTTTCTTTACACTTACTTCATAACTTCACTACTATAATTACTACCAAGTGAATCCAGGTAAAAACAAATCATTACATTCTTCCCCTGATCATGCTTCCTTTATTCAGTCTTACTAGAAGAATTGAGTAGAATAAGCTAGAAGCCCTGCAGTGGAAGAATGAGATCTTTGGGTTTAAATTGAAGATTTTGATTTGATTTTCACTTCAGCTGAAAAAAGTAAATGTAAAGAATTTTGTGTAGTCACAGATACTGTAAGGTTTTCAATCATCTTCAGTATGTTGCTTGATAGAGAGAGCTTTATATGACCAAGTCTGTGCATGTGTTATAAATGTGGAAGTTATGTTAGTGGCTGACACTTTTAAAAATTCTTTTCACTCCGGGATGATAAGTCATATAACAAGTAGTTTATTACACAGAGGTAATGTGTGGATATATTCAGCATAATTCTTCTAAAGCACACATATTTCTAGAAGAAAACTTTGTATTATTGTAACTAATGCAATATCAAACAGAAAAGCTTCCAGGGGAAAAAACATCAAAGTACTTACTTTCTGAAAATGAAGGTAACTACTTCGGAGGGAAGATTTAGGAAGAGAGAGAAGGCTTACACACACACACACTTTAGGAACAGCAAGATTCTATCCTAAATTACTTCATATACAAAAGTCTGAAGTTCTTGATGCTTGCTACTTTGCAGCACTAAAATGAGCTATTCATTTCTTCAGCTGTTGTTCAGAAAGAGGTCTCTTTTCTCTGACTGCAGCTCTAATATCCTGGTTGTTTGAATTGTGAACTTATCTAATCCCACTAAGAGGATTTAAGAAATGATGAACATAACCTGAAGTGAGATGGTTGATGTTGTGTCTTGGACCTGAGAATGTTCTTGGAATCCAGTTAATACCTGTGAATATCAGTTAAAATGGAATAGTCAATTAATTTTAGTAGTCTTCTATTTTGGACTATCAGAATCAAATGCTGTTGCTCTTTCCAGTAAAGGTAAACTGTTTGATTTTTACCTCCATGAAGCAAATTTAAGTATTTTCTTGTTGACAAGAGATTTCTTGGGGAGAAGGGCGGTTCTAATGCCTCTCTTTCACAAAACCTTATCCCCTGTCTGCCATTTTAGCAGTTCCTTATGCTATTTTCCTTATCCCTGAACACTTCCAAGGAGTGTGTTCTGATCTTTGACAGACCTTGTTGACATAATTAGTAATTGAGAACACATTTTGCTTTTATAGATTTATCATACATTTTAGAATAAAGAAATCAACACAAATGGTGACACACTAACAAGTCAATCTCTCTTTTGTGCAGATATAAAATCTAAGACTGTGTTGCAACCAAACTGTAAGAAGAGAGCTTCTCTCACCACAAAGTAAGTTTTAATTTCTGCAAAAAATAAAGGTGATAGCATTCTGTTGTATAGAAACACAATATAATGAAAAGATCAGTAGTTACTTTGGTAATGTTTTGGTCCCATATCTGAAGAAATGAAGTATTTTTAATTTTCATTTCTGAGAGGAAATAAATTTTATATACTTTGATGTAATTTTAGAATCCATTTCTTTATTTCAAGCCTTGCAGCATTACATGTCTTTTTATGTAATAGAATAGTCTATGACTTAAT
Organism: Cisticola juncidis; assembly: GCA_013400215.1. Taxonomy (NCBI): domain Eukaryota; kingdom Metazoa; phylum Chordata; class Aves; order Passeriformes; family Cisticolidae; genus Cisticola; species Cisticola juncidis. Next base: position 863,746 of record VXBR01005650.1, on the reverse strand, counting down.
ATTATGTAACACTTGCTCTGCCTTGAAAAGTTGACCGTATGCTTTTATCAACTGGCATTATATTTTAAAAAGTCCTCTGGCTATTTCAGCTGGCTGAATGGCAATTCAAGATGGTACAGTACATGCACTTTAGTCCCACTGATACAGAGTTTCCCTGAGGAAGTGTAGGAGTTAGCTAGAGGGAACTGCATTTGAGACTTCACTTCAATCTGAAACATCGCTTCTACCTTAGTCACAGGCACCGACAAAATAGAATATTTATGCTTTCAGTATGCCAGAGGTTTCTTTAAGTGTTTGGAATTATTTCCAAAGAACCAGAGAGGAATGAAATTGATTGCTGCATCTTAAAAAGAGGAGAGTCTTTGAAAATCTTAGACAGAAGAATCCTTTGTTAGATTTTCAGAATAGAGAGAATAATTTGTATAGAAAGATCTATTCTGAGATAATTATTGACAACTACTGTTGTCAGTTAATCAGATGTTATTTTGTTTTTGTTTGTAGCAGTAAAGGACATTTGGAAAAAAATTACTATTTTTGAGGTGTCTATATTTTTTTTTTAGTTCTGTATAATAGCTTAATGTAAATGCTTTCTCTGATTGTTTGTTTGGGTTTTCTAACCAGATCTTCAGGGAAGGATCATTTGAGAACATTAAATCTGGAGCAAAGGCTGTCTATTGGTTCTGATGATGAAGTAGATCTTGTACAGGAACTTCAAAGTATGTGTTCCAGCAAATCTGAGCCTGATATAAGCAAGGTAAACACAAGGCTTTTAAATAATTGACTACATTACTATATTCAGTTGTTTGTTATGTGTTTAAAATAACTTTTTGATTTACAAGCCCTGCTTGAACTGAAGAAAATTATTAAATTATTTGGGAATAAGCCAAAGTAAACTAATACATGATACATTTGAGGGTAAGTGTTCTGGTTTAACATACACTTGTTTAAATTACACCTTCACCGATTTTTGTTGTAGAGATTTTTGCAGTGGAGGATGCAATTTCTAAAGAATCATAGAATAGCCTGAGTTGGAAGGGACACACAAGGATCATTGAGTCCAACACCTGGCTCTGCACAGGATCACACTAAGAGTCACACCATGTGCCCAAAACACTGTCCAAACACTTCTTGAACTCTGTCAGGCTTGCTGTTGTGATTACTTCCCTGAGAAAAGCCAACCCTGCATTACTGTTCCCTTGTAATGTTTCATGCTCTCATTGCTCCCAGTGGGAAACTGTTCTGTAGTCTTAAAGACATAGAAAGTTTTCCCTAATATGCATTGAACATTTGGTTTGTTTAATACAATCCCATCAGCCTTCACAGAACTGGCTCAAAGCTCCTCTGCTCTGTAGGCAAAATGCAGTTTGCTGCCTCAAGCAAGAGAGGATGGATTGGCCTAGTTCTTTAACAGTGACAAAAGAGGGTGAAGGATACTTGCAGGGCTCAGTTTTGGGCTAAATTCTGTGTTGGAATGGGTTGTGGATGGCCTGTTGAAGCACAGTGTGGAGCTGTGGATCTCTCATTTTCCCTTTTATACCAATAACATGCAGCTTTCCCTGTGGCTGAAGCTATTTGTTCTTTTTCATCTTTCCCCTAGCCCAGCTGAAGTGGATGGCTGTGACAGCAGGCTGTGTTCACACTGGAGCAGCTGTTCCATATCTTTTGAAACATGGATAGAGTCAGTCTTAGGCTATTGTCCAGTTAGGCTGTGCATGACAACCTCTAGGGTTTCCCTGAACAGCAGTTCCATTAGTTTTGCTTTATTAAGTATTCTGTTTATTCTCAGTGGACAACCAAGTTTTTATTTAAAAAAGAAATACTGTGTTTGGGAAGACTTTTCAACCTATTTATTGAAACCCTTTATTACAGTGTTTTGGTTTGAGTTGTTTTTTCTCGAAGTATTTCAGTGCATGCGTGAGTCACTTGCACCAAGCTGGCAATCTAATCACTAGTCAGTTAGCAGGGATTTACTGTAGCTATCCTTAAAAGAATGGGATGTACTTAAAGAAATGGTAACCAACTTAAAATTGTGTTTATTAACATGCAAAGTGTAATTGCTTGTTGATGACAATTCAAGGAAATACCGGTTAGATAAGGAAGGAGATAGATGTCAAGTCTTTTGTTCAGTTTCCTCACCATGGGTGGAACCATCCTTGGCTGGAATTTCTGTTGGTAATTCCCCAGCTGCCTTAGGAGAGCCTTGCAGAAGTAAGGGTGCTGTTGCATGCTTTCTTTGTGTGATTATTTCAGGCTGCCAACAGAATAAGTACTTCTGCTGTTTGAATTGCCCTTTCACTCAAATATGTTTCTGCTGCCTGGGTTGAGATTGAGTACTTATGCAGTTGCAGAATTGAATTGGATCAGCTTGCCCCAGGATAAAATACCTAGTTTTCAGTGAGGACAGCACCTTGAGCAGGCTCTTTTATTTGCTGGTCAGGAAAAGTAGGAGAAAGGGAAGGAAAAATAGTAGGGAAGAAACATAGCAGGAAACAGAGAAAACAATCATCCCATGTTTTTGAGGGCTGGGTAGAATTTCCTGGGAAACTACCCTTAAGCTCTACTGAAAATTATTACTCTGGAAATGCATGTTTAATCTTTCTCTGATTATAGTTTATATGAAATCTCCATCTTTCATCTTCTAAAAATGCATTCAAGGGTAAAGAAGAAATATTTTAATTGTTCTTTGGCTATTTATGCATTGCATTGTACAGAAACCATGAAAATAAAATCAAGCCTTCAAAAATTGGCAAATTGAAACATAATTTCTGTGACTAACTAAAAATCAACTTTTCTTTCCCTTCCTTTAGATTGCAGATTCTAAGGATGAGTTACTGATATTTAGTAACTCCCAGAATATTTCTGTATTTTCAGCAAGTGGTACTAACCCCAAAAAAACAACAGCACAAAAGGTAGGTGAAATGAGTTTTACAGTAGGATAGGAAAGGTGTCTTGAGATTCTCCAAATCTGAATTTCTGACTGGATACTAAGAATTGGTGCCCTGTTTATTACAAGAAAACACTGTCACAATTCTTAGGAAACTTGCTAGACTACCATGCCAGGTTTCTTAATAGAAACCTGTCATGTGTCGTAATAGAAGCTAGTGATTTATTAAAACAACGGATCTATTTGCTTTCAGTTTTGGCTTTTTAAATAAAGCCATCTCCCTAGGCCAAGTATTTTTGACATTACGTTGACATTACAAATGACTTTGATCATTTGATCAGGCACAAAGAGAAATAAAAGCTGTGTTTGTGGTTTCCTCTCACTAAGTTTGCAAAAGCACCACTTTTAAAATTCTTGATGTAAAATTGCCGGTTGTTCTGATGTCAAAGCTCTCCGGGGCAAAAACATTGAAAAGACATGATATTATCAAAGTTTGTGAAGAATAGCATTTTTAGGGGTATTCAGTTCCTGTTTTTGACCTAACTATTCATTGAAATATACAGTCATCTTGGTATGTTATAAATGTAAATAAACTTCGGTGACTTCAGAGTAGTTTCAGACTGGGAAGATAAGCTGAATATTATTGGAAGATATAGGAAGTCTACTATCATCTTCTTCTCAGAAATTTATATTATTGTTTGTGGGTGCTACCATCCCTACTAAATACAAAGACAAGATTATGTACTGCTTAGTTTTCATTCTTTGAAAAATTATGTTTTCTCCGTTGTTATATTTTCTTCCCTTTTCTTTTTTTCTCTTTGTGGTTTTGAACATCAAAAGAGCTTCTGAGCTCAATTAATCTTAGCCAGGGCATAATCTGTGGTCTGTGTTCCCTTTCCAGGCCTTCTGTGCTCCTTTCATATGGGTCTTTTGGAGGCCAATCTGGTGTTCTTTCTGACTGCAATAAATTGTTTTTTAGAGACACCATTTTCTGCAGATACAATGAAATAGCCCTGAAACTGGATTAGCTTGCACATCGTAGCATTAAGAGAGCTGACGTTCACAGACCACCATATATTATGAATTGGAAGGGACCCACAAGGATCTTTCAGTCCAACTTTTAAATGAATGACCCACACGAGGACTGAACCCACAGCTTTGGTGTTATCAGCACCATGCTCTGACCAGCTGAGCCAATCTCAGCCTTGCAGTCATATTTCTTGATATCCAGATATTCCAAAAGTTAAAATACTTTAGTAATTTTACTTAACATCCATAGAACAGTCTCCACTAAAAGAAATAACTTTAACCTTGCAGATCCACAAGTAGGTGTATTCCTTTTGAATATTTCTCTAAACACATTTTCAGGCATCCCAAATAAGGGCTTCACATAGTAGTGATGCCTGGATAATTGGCTGTCAGCTGACCTGCCAGTTCCTACTGGACATTTTTCCTAGTGATTTTTTTTCTTTAAAAATTCCTGCTATCAGCAGAAGGCATTACTATATTGACTTGCAAGTAGACAGGCTTAGCTACTTGGGAGGTTTATCAAAAGATTTCATACAGAATAAAAAAATGTTTTGCTGTGGAAATGTTGGCCGAAATGAAGGAAACACAACCCAACCATGTCAAACAGTGATACTTAAACACAAAATGCTTTTTTTCTTTATTTCTAGGATGGAATGCGTCCTCTCAGCAGCAGTCGTACTGTGGAAAGCAGCAACAGTAAATCAAAGACAGAGTTGGGTGTTTCAAGAGTTAAATCTTTTCTTCCTGTTCCTAGAAGCAAAGTCACCCAGCCTTCTCAGAATACTAAAAAAAAGCAGCAGCAGTAATACAAGGCAAATAGAAGCAGATAATAACACAAAAGAGAGATTTGGAATTTGCACAAAAAAGAGCAAATAGAAAAATCCAATAAATAAACCTGCCTATCTTACAATTTTTTATGTTCATATAATCTCTATTGCAAAGAATCAAGTACTTAAATTTGTAAATATTTTTTAAAAACAAGCTGTTACCCTGTAATGTAAAGTTTGTACAGGACCACAGTTTTATTTCTATGTACATTAGCTGGAAATTATATTGATTTAAAATTTAGAAATGGGCATTTTGCCTCCTCCATAGACGTTTGAGTTTTTTCTTCTTTTATTATGAAAATCGCTTAATTAAATGATAATATTCAGGGGTACCTACTAAAGGGTTCTGTTTGTGTATATACTGTACATAAATATATTCTATTAAGTTCACATGTTAACCTGCATTCAGATGAGTTGCACAATATATACAACAATGGCTTAAAGCTATTGTTCATGCATTTTAAAGATGTTTTATCTTCACTTAATGAAAAATTAGTGAATGTGGCAATAACTGAAATGTTTGGAATTGCAGATCGATTACTTTCAGCTACAAGCCATATTAAATGCTTTGATTTCATCATCATCATCTGCCTGCTGAATTGTGATTTTGTTTTTCTCAAGCTTCTCTTCATCTAAAATGTAATGTATTTCCTTTGTAACTTTCATCTCTTAAAAAAGGAAAGAGATTGAGAAATTAAAATGCAACAAAAGTTATTTTTCTCAGACTCTTACTCTTTGATAGAATTGAAGAAAATGTAATCATTTATTAACTTAGTTTTTCATGTATACTGTAAAAACTTTTATATGCTTCATTAGTGTTTTAAAAGCATCTGAGAAATAACAGTGTTTTACAGAAACAGAGTTTACTGAAAAGGAATTTGAGCAAAAAGCTTAACTACAGTATTATCCAAGATAATGTAGTAGCAATGAGTTACTATGTAATTATCAATTTCTGTTGTGGATTGAAGATGTAATTGCTGTAAAATGATACTTGAGTTGCAGTTAAAATTAATTCTTTGTCATTTTTCTCTGCACCAGTGAGGTAGATCATGTTCCTATGAGGGACAGGTTCTATGCAGGGCGTATTTCCTCTTTCTACAGTAGTTGCAGTTACATCCTTGTGAATTGTAGGAATGTGGAAACGCACACTGTCGGGATAGCTCACCTACCTATTAGACAGGGGAAAGTGCAGATCTTTCTTGAGATCAGATGTAGTTGCCTTCTGCTGGGTTACTGGGAGATGGTTTGGAAAACCTGGACAGTGATATGCCTCTAATATCCAAAAGAGCATTTTTCTCAAATTAAGCCTGAAGGAGGAAAGGATTAACTGTTTCCTAGCGCTTTGCCTTTGTATGTAAAACCGTCATCCCAGAGTCATGTCAATAAAATCTTTGTACGGTGTATTGTCTTTCTTTCTCTTAGTTTGTGTTGGCTCTATAGATATTGAATATTAAAAGCTTATTTCTGAAATCACTTCCTGCACAATATATTTAGAAAGTACCTTGCTTTTAGGCAATTGCTGTTTCACTAAGACTTCAGTTTTCTCTGTGATAGTAATGTGTAACCATATAACCAGACATTTCCCTAGAGAATGATTTTTACTTTTATTTTTTTATTCATTTTTGTACTGAAAAATGGATGCTGTTTTTGCTGATGGTTCTTAGCAGAATGAGTCAGCTGGGAAGCACTGCAGGAGGAGCAGTGAATCTCAGCTAGTAGGATCCCTGATGTGCTGAAGTAGTGAGCAGTGGTAGCCTGTGTGAGAAATCCAGGTATGGATTTCATGGCCAAGGAGGAACACAAGCGGAAGACACTGTTTGTAAGGATCACATAAATTCCACCATCAGAATTTGTAATAAAAAAATTATTTTTTTTTAGAGTGATAAGAAAAAAGTCCTCATGTGCTTCTAAGCTAGGTTTGTTCTGCATTTAAAATGCACCTTGGAAAGGTCAGACCTCATTTAGATCAAGAGTTAACAGTGTGCTTCTGTGTGGGAAGATACTGGGCAGTGTCCTAAAGGATATTTTGAGGCGTGTTTTTAAACTGCATCTTGTCTGTGAGAGTGAAATCCAATCAGTACTGTACTGTGCATGAAAATCTGCAGAGGACGGAGTAACTTTGATCATGGTGTGAAAGTTAGGTCTCTTGCTAAATTTAGCATTGGCTTTCAATGCCTTTGTTATCCTTCCTTTTCAGCCTGCTGTTCTAAACTCTCCATCTGCGTCTTTTACCTGTTTGACTTCTATCTGCTGTCCTTTTGTCTATCTGTCTGTCAGTTCAGCACTCTATGATCTCCATCCAGCTTTAATCTCACAGTACCTTGCACATCTCCTAATTGGTTCTTCTCTTCTGCACTAAGTGCTAGTCTCTCTTTTTAGGCCACAGCAATTCCTGCTCTCAAAGAGTGAACACCACATAACCATAACAGAGTTTGCTTGTGGACATCCTGACTTCTCTGGTGGCTTATCACTTGGTTTGAGATAGGTTGTGCTGAAGCAAGGCCAGGTGGTGTTCAGGAGCTCAGGATTTCACAGTGTCTTCAGGTTCTTCCTGTTACACATTTCTCATACTGTTCAGCATTTCTCATGAGTGATTTGTCATACCAGCTATTCTCACTTTGGGTTTGTAATGGGCAAAATCTCTCTTCCTTGCTTCCTGTGTCTCAAGCAGAGGATTGGAGTGTGCTGTGGTGGCCCATGTGCACCCATGCTACTACCCCCTAACTTTAAAAGAGGTAAGTGAAGAGAGGGAGACCTCGTCTCTGTGGAGGAGTATCTCAGAAAGCATAGGGAAGCCTCTATGGCTGAATCCATCTCACAGGCCCTTCTAATTTAGCCTCATCTGACTACACTACATTCTTTGTACACATCTCAGTGTCTTCAACCAGAAAAACTTCTCATCCATCAACTTTGGCAAGTACTAAACATTCCAGCTCCACTTCAAGCCAGTCCTGAAAATACAAGCTTTCAGCATCTCTCCTATAGTTCTTATTTCTCGACAAGTGCATGGACTATGTTCCTAAAGTGAATGTCTGAATCCACTGGATGATATTTGCCTGTTTTTGGGTTGCTGAGTATGAACTCCAAAATTAAAAGCATGAAGAAGTCTACTACATCATTCAACAAAGGCAGCAACATTCATCAGCAACAGCCAAAGCAGCAGAACTGAGGCACATCTCTTCCTGTAATACAGCTCAAGTGATTTACAAAATACATCAAAAACCCTCCAGCTTTCCAGTAGAACTGCAGGAGTGAAACAGCCTCTGGTGGTAGTGGAAAATGCTTGGAGGAAGGATGAAGGATCACTTTCTTGGTCATGACTCTGGCTAAAGTCGTGTTTATGATGGTCAAACCATAGTTAAGAGACTTGAGAATTAGTAAGTGGGCTGTTCTTCAAGAAACTTGAAGTCAAAGTGACTTTAAGGGAGCAAAAGGTATGGTGGTACTGGGTCATGGCATCACTCAGAAACCTCTGGCTGTATTTTACAAGGGTTGTATTTTGAGGTTGAAGCGAGCTCTGGGGAATGAACTTAGTATAAATATTGTTTATCCTAGGAACAGGAAATTTGTTATAGAGAACATGGAGGTTTGTAAAGGAAATGTATTACTCTTGCACTGCTTAATTTGCAAGATGTTTTTAGGCAGCAAATAATGGTTCATTAATGAACAGTTATACATCAGTTCTAAAGCGGTGTGGGGTTTTTTCCAAGTGTTAAATCATAACCAAGTAATTACAGACTTAAAATACCAAATCTATAATAGAAAAATGAGGAAAAAATAATCACCAGAACATTTTTTAGGTAAATGAAATTACACAAATTATGTAGTTCTGAAATTACTTCCAGCAATTAACACCAATTTAGAATTAACAAACAGAAATGCTTTGCAAGGCCTTAAATTACTAAGAAATAACTAAAGGCTGTTGCTTGAACAGGGTAGATAGAATTCCAGAACTGTAGAGGCCATCAGGTGTTTAGCAGCTCTCATGTAACAGAGAGATTTGAGGTTTGTGGAACCAAAGGAGGCGGATTTTTAAAAGATTTGGAAATAGATATTTAATAAAGCACAGCTGGTAAGACACCAGTTAAGCAACTATGAAAACAAAGCTGCTTGTTGGAATAGCAGGCTTGTTTGACTCCAGTGAGATACTGAGCAGTTCCCACTAATGATGATTATCAAGCTACTTTGTGAAGTTATTTTGTATATAAGATTTATGAAAATGGTTAAATGTGCACAGTTCGAGTTTGTTTAGGCTATCTTTGCTTAGCCTTTGCTCTCCCAAGAGCTTCTTTGTGCCGTACTAGCAGTGTGGCTGCCCTTCACTATACCTAAGGACAGCTACAGAATCTCTTTTCAACTTAGACTTTTCAGTTTCATCTTAGCAGGCTGCAAAATTAAATCTCTACGTGTAGTATTAAAGTCAGCATGCTGTTCTCTTTGGCTGTATGTTGTACACACCCACATTTCTGTACAGGTGGTTTTAATGACCAAAGGGCTTTGGTAGGAGTATTTTTTATATCGTTTTTTTAATCGAATGCATACATAATAACATAAGAAGAAAAATTCCCTTAAGTAATGCTCAGCCTGTGTTTATGAAGGTCAGTGGTTGTTCTTCCACTGTTTATGGCCTCATTTGCTTCTTTTTTATTTTTATTTCTCTTTCCTCTTGTGCTCCGTTTTCCATCGCAAACAGCATGTGCAACTTCCCAGATTAGTTTCAGACAAACATCCCTGGGAGCTGTCACCCCCTGACAGCAAACACAAGAACAATTTAGAAGGTAACATGCTCTTCTCAACCTCTGTTGGGAAGGAGAGGCTTTCTGGTCCTCCTCATGGAGGCTGGTACTAACTTACCTCTTGTTCCAGCCTGAACTCCAGATGAGCTGAAGCAGTGGTTTGGGACTGAAAGAAATAGAATACTGTTCTCTCAGTTGCCCTGAGAGGGCAGCATTTTGCCTGGGCTCTTTGGGGCTGGCAGTAGCTTGTGGTGGCTGGCCTCTGATGGCAGAAGCTGGTTTTGGTGAGTGTTGTGGCCCAGGGTGGGGGCAGTCAGTCAACAGATAGACTTTTTCATGCAAGGTCCTCCTTCTGAGTGTTTGTATCAGCAGCTTCCATTATGTCCCGTCTACCACAGGCTCCTGCTGTATTTATCTTTTTCTTTCCTGAAATGTGTCCTTGTCTGCTGAATCCAGTTTACCTACCACCTTCTAACTCCAGCAGGGACACAAAACACGAAGAGTCAGTTGCGCGAGCTCTGAAGCACGTGCTGGTTCTAATGACACAGTGGTTCTTTTCTGCTGATCTTTCTGATCATCTTGTTTATTTAGATAATGAACTCCCCCACTTGGTGTGTCTGCTGTAACTCTGAGTAACATCCTGGCCTCCCAGCCAGGCTTGGCCACATACTCTGTAAAGACTTGTGCAAACGGAGAGCTGACTGTGAGAACAGGGACAGACGGTGCGAGGTGAGCAGCTCGAGGGATAAGGGATGTGGGATTCAAAGGAGATGGTACTTCAATGCACGGTTGGTTTGCCATTGTTACAGATCAAGCAGAGCTTAGTGGCATAGAAACAGTGACATGGCAAAATTGAGACCCAAGGGAATTCGCTCGGGCGGTGAGGGGAGCCGGGGCTGAGGTTTGAGGCTCGCAGCACCACCTAGCGCCGCCCGGGCGGCCCGAGGCAGCCCCGCAGCCATCCCAGCGGCGCTGGGGGGGAGCGGGGAGCGGGAATCAAAACTGTGCCCGCGGATCGGATAGGCAGCAGTGGCTGCCCCACCGTGTGTGGGGGGGGACGCTCATAATGTGTCAGACAGGCAGCTTCTCTTTTTAAAAATTTATTTAAAGAAAAAAAAATCTAAACCACTTGTATATCACTAGAATACTTTAGTGCACAGACAGCATCGGACAGTACCTGGCCAGACTCTGGGGCTGCCCTTGTTTTCAACAGCTCTAGCATAATGAGACATCAAAGTCTAGTAGCAAAATATCCCTGCAATAATCCAAATATAAAACTTTTTGTACAAATATATTTTTCTGTATAGTACATAATCACTCTTAAAATACATAATTTCCTTAGCAAAAGTTTGCAACAATATTAAAATAAATAAAATATCCTAGAGAACATTCAGTTCCATAATAAAACTGCAAACCAGAAGAGTATAAAAATTAATTTCATTATTAAAGTCTACTTCTGAGAGGTTGGTATTTTTTGTTTTATTTGGGGTTTTGTTTGTTTGTTTGTTTGTTTTTTCTTGGCCAAAGTAAAAAGCATATAAAGATGCCAGACCTATGCAGACTATTACAGGTCCACTGCCAGGAGTCTTACCTTTTGCTAGATACTGATGTCAGCCTGCACTCATCCAATTGTGAGTGTGTGCAGGGTCAGGTTAACAGTCTCCTAGGTTTTAAGAGGAAATACCAATTCTCCCTTAACTGTAGAGACATGACAGATGTTGATTGGCTTCCAAGACAATATCCTCTCTTCCTTCATTTTCACCTATGCACGTGGCATTTGGCCTTTCCTGCTAAGCTGAAATTACAGTCGCTGCATGGAAAACAAAGAGAAGGAAGTTTTCTGTGTGCCTTGCTGATATTGTCCCTTAATTCATTTGCAGGAAGTGAATCCACACAAGTTTTTACCACACTGATTTTTCTATTTTCCACCCAGGTCTGATTGTTTTTTCACATTCTTCCTGCTGTCTAGTCTTCTCACCGCAGCAAGAACATTTCTAAAACTTTTCTGAAACAATTATGTCAGGTTAGGCAGGTTACTTCAGCTTGGCATCTCGTTTGTATCCAATCAGAGCAGCTCTCCAAAGGAAATCTGGTTTCACCACTGTAAGTGGCAAAACCTCAAAGAATGTACTGACTTGCACATGATTAACCACAGAAGGGAAGCAGTTCCCACATACTCATGCGGTCACTGCAGTAAACACCTCCTGGAAGGCTGAATTTGTGCGTGGCTGAGGCAGGTTCAGAAGTGCTGGTCCTGTCATCATGGGGCACTGCTGACCCTTCACTCCACAAAGAGGCTCTCTACACAGCATCTCACAGTCTCGTCTCCTGCACCTCCTCCTCTGTCTCCTCCTGCAAGGCGGTGATTTGAGGTCGGGGTTTACGTTTGCTGGAATTTCTGTGGTGTGCTGGGAGTAGCTTAAGGCGCTCAGCATGACCGATGGCCTGCCTGAAGGAGCTCTTCTCAGTCAGCATCTTCTGAATGGATTCGAACTGCCTCAATTTATTGTCCTCAATTACCTGGAGGAATATCACTCGGTTAGAGCAGCAGTGGTGGTGCTGACTGAGTTCAGCTAATGCAACTAATGGAACAGGGAAGAGGCATGAAGACATGGCAACATCTAACAGAAAAAGCTCCATTTGAAATTTCTAATTTCTAGTTTGCAGTTTTTAATTACAACCACAAAAACATACGTTAAAATTTGAACATGTGGAAAAGGTGCCTATTCTCTAAATTAAAAAGTGCCACTGGACTGGCTGTCTTCTCTTTGTGACTTAGTTTTACCTCTGGGTCCCTTTGTTGAAGTCTCCCAGTACCTTGGCATTCCCCTGGCACTGCTAGACCACCCCAAGTAAGAAAGTGTTAATTTTTCTTTTGCAAGCAGAGGGAGAAGGCTGCCAGCAAGGTGCCAGGCTTTCTTTGCTTTCTTCTCACCAAACAAGGAAGCGCTGCTCACCTCTGCTTGAAGCAGACAAGTTTGCTCTGTAAGGCTGTGCCAGTCTCCCCTGTCAGGTAGGAGCCGAGGCAAAATCAGGCTCCTTCGCTGGCACTGCAATGCCAGCACATCTCTGGTAAGGGCACAGCTCTGACAGGAGAGAACTCTTTGCATCTCTGTCGCTGAAACACAGTCTGGAGGGTGGGAAGCCTTTTCAGAGCTGAGGCTGCCTGCCTGCTGGGGCTCTGCTGCCACAGCAGCTGGGGGCGAGGCTGAGTCCAGCACTCCCAGAAGAGGAGTGCATCCAAAGGGATGTACAGCCTGCCAACTGACTGGCCTGCTTTAATTCCAGGCACTCTTCCTCCTGCTGTGCTAATGCAGCCACTCAAACAGACATCAAAAACTGTGTTTCACTCTGCTAATAAAATTTAGATGCCCTCTCATAAAGAGTGATGAAAAGAGAGAAGAACCTAATTTTAAAGAGTAATTTACATAACTTGCTTTTTCTTTACTAACCATTTTTATGTAACAAAGGAAATACCCCAGGACTCCAGTAGTTTATCCTCTTGATTACATGTTAAAGGGATATTTACATGGCTTGTTGAAAGAAATTAGCAATTCTGATCATCACATACTAGGAAACCCCTCTTCCCCAGGCAGTCTCCTATTGCTCAAGTGCAGCTGATTCTGCATGTGCAGTTGTAAAACTGTGAGATGCTGAGATTTTTCAGAATCTCCTGAGCCAATCAAAAAAATATAAGGCACCTGGATCAGCAGCTGGATAACCTACACAACTTTCCTTCGGTTTAAACTTTCCTTCTTGCTCCTCCAGAATAAGACCCAGCTCATCTGAACACAGGTGTCTGTGACAGATCAGGTAAAAGAGCAAACAGGAGCCCGCTGCAGTTCTGCCAGTGGATAGGTTGCCCTAGCTGACCCCTATCAATTCAGACAGCATCATCATTTCCACTTGGTGTGTTTTGCATGTTCATCAAATGCAGTGAGACAGCAATAAGTGAGCCTGAGAGAAACACTCACCAAAAATCTCTGGCACTCCAGCATTGCCTCCAGCCTGTGCTCGGAGAGTATCACCGTGCAGTTGGCAAACGCGTGCTTCAGGGTCTTCCTGATCACTTGGGAAGTTCTGAAAGGCAAACAAACCCTGGCATCCAGACTGCAATGTGCATGCCCATAACTGCACTGACATGTAACAGCCTGGCTGTGGGATGCAGAGCTTCCCACAGGGAAGCAGGGACACAGCTCTGAGGTGCCTCAGCTGCATCTCTGCTGCCAAAGAACCAATTAGCCACAGAGTAAAGGTTGTACCCAGGCTTCCCTGATCCCCTGCACAGAGTTACCAACACACATTACTGAAATCAGGTTTAGTAATAGGCCAGACAAGTTACAAAAGAGCTCTTTAGATGGTGCTGCCTCCAAGGTTTTCTTATTCCATATTAGAAAACAGAACAAATGAACAGAACATACACAGGGTCCAGGTGAGCACTTGGTTCATCGAGCAGCAAGATTTTGGCTTTGCTGAGGACTGACCGGGCGAGGCACATCAGCTGTTTGTGGCCATGACTGAGGACGCAGCCTCCATCCACAAGAACAAAATCAAGCTTGCCTGGAAATTGCTCTATTACAGACTTCAGCCCAACCTGCCAGAGAAAAAAAGGACACAAAAAACTGGCAAGATATAATTACTGCTGACTGTAATCATTGTAACCATTTACACCATTGTAAATGCTAGGGAAAGTAATTTTTGAAAGAAAACAGGCCTCTTTTTGAAAGAAAACAGTTTAAAAAGAAATTACCAAAAATTACATGCTACATTACAGCAACAGAGAAAATAACCCCAGTCACCATGGTCACTGCCTGACAGTGTTTCCAGGTGCTCCTTTTGCTGCCCCAAAGGTTTTGTGCACTTTGGTTGTGCTAATGGCAGGAAGGGCTTCTCTCTGGCACTGGTGACAAAGCCTCTAGTGGGGTGTCAGTGCCAAGTGAAGCTGCTGCCTTTGCACCAGAAACCAAAGTCCAGCCCAGGAGATATTTTCTAACTGTTTCTTCCAGTGCTCCTCTTTACTCTCCTTGGGAGATTTACACCTCAAAGCACAGCTTTCCACCTTCCACAGATCCAAACCAACTGTGGTCCTTGGCCTCATCAATGGAGTTTAAGGAGACATTTTTACAAAATGAAAACTAGGAAATATATGTGAGTTACATTGCTCTATAAAACAACATAAAAATGTAATGAAGCCCCAGGAATTTTTGAAGGCCACCTCTCCTGGACTTTTTAAATATTACTGATCTGCAACTAATTTGCATTCCAGGGAAAACAAAAAATTTGCAATTCCTACAAAGTATTTTCACTTTGCATGGAAACCATATTAAACTGTGGTGTATGGGTATATGTGCTGTGGTTCTGAAGAGCTTGTGTTTTAATTTGTAAGCAAATTAAGGCCAGTGATTTGTTCCTCGTTCTCTTTTGAACACGCATTGTGTCCTTCATGAAATTTTGCATTCAATGGATGGAAAAAAGTGCTTTCTTCTTAAAACTGCACAAGGTCTCTTCATGTACCCGTAGGGTTCAGACTGCTGGCTGAAGGAGTAAGACTTAAGCTCACAAGTTGACACAAGACTGACAGATTTGGGTGCTGAAATACAGGGCAAATAAAACACAAAACGTCAGACAAGGCCTTGTTCTCTGCAGTCCTCTGCAAGGAGTGTAAAAAGCTGATGCTGATCTCTCTCCTCTAAATCCTCAGCAGTCAACACAGGTCTGGAATGAGCTGACAGCTCATTTCTGTGCCGTGCTCCCAAAGTTACGCTGACTCACTGCCACTGCCAAGCCAGACTTCAAGAGCATGAACTTGGTAAACAATCCAATCACTCCTAGTAAAAACCATTACAGCTCTTTCTTTTTTCTATTTGCTTTGCATTCTTGCCTGTGCGATGGAAACCTCAGCATCACATACAGATTTGCCAAACTCCTTAATGATAAACATTTCAAAATAAATTTTCACGCCATTGTAAAAGAAGTTTAGCTCTTTAAAATCCCAAGCTCGGTTCAAACACACACTGGAAACAATCCTCCAAAGCAGGAGAGTTTAACTTCTTCAAGAAAGGGGATATTTATCCCCACTTGGTTAAGTTCCACACCTGTAAGCATTTTTTGATACAGGGGACTTGCAATGAACAGGGAAAATGACACCAATTTATGGTTAGGTCTGTATTAATTAGGTCATGTGTACCTTGGAAAAAGGTATCCACCTTCTGGGCTGTGGCCCTTGCCCTCCTGTAATGCTCACCTGACTTTTCCTGGGCATTACAGACAACTCTGCAACCCATGAATCACTGCCAGAGCCAAGAGGTGGCACCTGACAACTGCAGTGTGTGTGACCAGTGCAACAAGGAAACAGAATCTGGCCCCTAACCTTGGGAACTGGAAAAAAATGTTGTTGAAACCTCAACAAAATATTAGAAAACAATCTTCAGGTGTGAAATTCCATGACTCTTATTTTCCATGGCAGAAGAAGCTCCATGACACAAGTAGAACAAAAGCCTGAATGCCTTGTCAGAGAGAGATCCTCTCAGATGGCTTCACACTGGCCTGGAATTGAAATAACTATTTATATAAAACATAATAGATATGATTTGTAGCACAGCATGACCTTCCTCCTACATTTTTTACTAAGATTGTACATAAATATAAAATATTAAAATAATTTGACCTAAGCTGCAGACTGCTGTAACCACATCACCAGAGGGAGACAAATAACACTGAACAGCTTTACCTCCTCTGCAACTTTCCATATTTCTTCATCATTCCACTGCCCATAAGGATCCAAATTCATCCGAAAAGTTCCAGAAAATATGAACACTTTCTGCAAGATAAAAGACATACAGACACAGGTAGATAGATAACCTGAAACACTGTATAAAGCATTGGAAATGGTGAAGCATGCAGACAAAAGAATAACCTGCAATTACCAAATAGAGCTCACTGCAGGTTAGTAATTTTTTAAATTTTTTTAAGTGATTTGGAAAACACATATTTAGATTTTGGCAATTATCTTAATAAAATCTTAGCCAAAATTATCTGAAAACCAGCAAACCCCAGATTCAGCAGAATAAAACATTTCCCGTATTGTCATTTTGAAGTAAACATTTTAAAATTATTTGTGATTCTGGATTACATGAAACATAATCAAACATACAAAAAAAGTTGTCAAAATAAAGTGTGTGTTTCCACAATTTTGCTTAGGGAGAAAAAAGCTTGCTTATTTGTCAAAATCCAGGGACATTTTCCTAAGCTGTTTTTCATCAATGAATTTCTTTTTCGAATAAATTGTAGTGAAGTACACATCTCAGCATCGTTGTGTTCCCTGGCATTTCCCCATGTCCCAGTCCTGTCTCTAAAGCTTTCTTTCCCTCTCACTGTCACATGACTGAACTTTTCCAGCACCACTGCAGCAGCCTCAACCCTCTCCCTAAGGGTTTCCCTGCTGGACACTGCGGGCTGGGCTCGCTCCCTGCTCTATCTGCTAGATACACTTCTGGTAGCTCAAGAAGCAGTGACTCAGACAAAATTAAATATTTGTTTAACCTCTTTTTACATGGGGTGGATTCTGATGGAAATTAGATTCTTCAAGGGACACTGAGGCTGTGCAACATTTCTTAAACCATTTTTTCTGTGCTGTAAAGTACACCTGCTCTTTGTTGCAGGGAGAGCTTGCTCTCAAAGAATTTAAGTGCCTTGTTGAGAAATATTACCATTTTCTTGCTCTGTCCTTGTATGTATGCAACAAACACCAAGAGGAAAGCTTCGAGACAATTATTTTCTTCCGTCTTTCTAAACTAAGTATTTATTTAGAGAAAACATGTTGAAATGCCAGTGATTCACAGCCACGTAAGTTCCTGGAGTCTTGGTAGTCAAACACTACCAAAAGCAGCGAAGGACTAGCTGTACCAGCAGAAAATAACTGAGAGAATGCACTTAGCAAGCGCTCTCCCAGAGTTTGGCCTATCTACCACAATTTCCATCAGACCAGCCTGGGAACTTGGCATCCTTTCATCAAATTTCAAAGTGATTTATATGCCCATTTACATTAATCATTTAATTATGATTAATTAAAAGTGCAAACATTGCAGAGGAAAATAATTTACATTAATTAATTTGCTAGATTAAGATATGCATGCCATTGCATTGCCAGCTTATTTGGTGTAAAAGAGAAGGAAAAAACTAATCCAAGAAATCAGAGGAGAGAAGCAGCTGCACAGTGGTGCTGTGCCCTCAGTGGGGTGGATTCAAGTGCAACGAAACAATACCCCCACCACACAGCAAACAACACACTGACAGAGCTGCAGAACCACACTCAGCTAAAAATTATTCACTGAAGTACTTCTTGTAGAGACAGCAGAGAAAGAGTAGACGCTTTCCCTTATAATTGTTATTGTTAATAGCAGTGTACTTCAGTGAAGCACAGCACAGTCCTTTTCCCATGCCCTGCACTGGTTAGGTGGCATGAGTGGGGTGACATATTTGCAGCAGGATTAGGTTCTTCCAAGTAGTGGGTGTGGTGGAAACAACAATGCAGTGGAAACAGTGTCAGATGTGGGTTTGTTCACACTGTGAGTCCCATACATTTAAGTAATGGAATATGTGTTTTCATTTCTCCGTGGTAAAGAATAGTTAACTGAACAAACCAGTTTTAAAGAAGATAGGGCTGAATAACATTCCTGCTGAAGTGCACCCCGCAGATCAATACAGGGAACAACTTTCTTCTGAAACTGCTATTTCAAATAACTGTGCGTTCAAGAAGCAGGGCACTAAAAGCAAGCTATTCCCAAAAGCAGGGTTGGTTTCTCGTCCCCAAAAAGTAAATATGTTTTTGTCCTGATTTCTGATACTTCTCTCTCAATTTCAACACCTTCTTCCTCCCGGCTCATTAGAAGCCATATAGTGTTCACTTAAGTAAATATCATATGAGTCACCTAAGAGTCTATTTGAAGAGAAGCAAAAACAAATCTCTCCACATTCTTAAAAACTAGAAGTATAAAGTGAAACAAAAACACCCAAAAGTGAATATGAAGGACTTACATTGCTCATAAATATGGGAGCAGTAGAAATATGGAGAGGATTGGAAGGGTGGGTAGACTGGCAGCAAATATGGGATCATTTCCTTTTCGGTCACTCGTTCACATTCCCACAGGATGACAGTGGGTGTGATTATACAACAAATAGTTTCTAGGACTTGACATCCACCCACAAGCAAAACATTTGGAAACATAAATATGGTCATGTTTATGTTCTGACCACCCCAAATATTGCAAATCAACCCTTTGAAAGGCGTTAATCCCCATTAGTGGCTGCAGCCTCTGTGTATTGGTGTGTGTGGCAATAAGCTTCCTAAGCAATTCATGTGTTATGTGGAGAACCAAGACCCCAGAGTACCTAAGGAAATGCCTACAGAAGAGCTAAGGATCACCTGACAAGAGGCTGCTAAGGAGTGAGAGTATCCAGGCTACAGCAGCTGCTGCTGCAACTTGTGTACAGCAAGACTCATGGACCTTTCTTCCCACGAGCTGGAGAACAAATGTAACATCAGCTGGAACCAGGCAGCAGCTCCATGCACAGAGAAGTTACAAGGAAGAACAGCATGACCTCCATGTAGTCTCCTCTACTTTGTCTGTAGCAGCAATATCAACATGAAATAAAATCAAGTTACTATGAGAATGCTTTAGCACTAGGTGCAAAATTAGAGGACTTGTTTTCATAAGTATCCTTTAGGGACTTTACATTGACATAAGAATAAGAGCACAGAAATAACAAAAACCAGAGAAGGGTTTCTGGGACCAGTTCTGTAACATTCTCCCTTGAAGACACCAAAACACCTGTCTCCTATAGAGCTTACTGGTAAATGTAAGTGCTGTGCTCCTGGCAACACTGAACCCATGACAATGCAAACCCATACACTGCCCCCAGTGAGCACGAGCATGGGGGTGTTAATTAAGGTCCCAGTTGCTCTGTGCACGGGGCTGATGCAGCAGGAGTGCCCCGCTATGGTGATGCTGACTCATCCCAAAGCCCTGCAGGAGCCCAGGCTCTGCAGGAGCCTCTGTGGGAGCTCCTTGGGAAGTGGATCTGCTCAGCAGCTGCACCAGGCAGGAGTGTGCTGGCACACCACAAAGCAGCCATGACCTCCAAAGTGAGCAGGCCTGAAGGGTATGAGAAATAATGCTGGTGGCAGACAGACAGAGACAGACAGACACAATGAACAGAATGTGATAGCTGCTGAAAAACTGGAACTACAAAGACGAAAGTTGCAAAATTTTGCTTCTTCAGTAAAATAAAAGAGCAAAACAAACTTCTTTTTTTTTTTTTTTCTGCCTGCTGGCAGTCCTGCAAACTGTAGAAAACTTGTTCTCCATGTTAGGTTTGATTTTAACTCTACATGGAGTATTTACATGTAGAAAACAGTGTGAGATCTACTCGAATGCATGGAATAACACTCAAGAAAACATCAGAAGTCATCCCCTTCCTTGGAGCTAGCAGCACCTCATGGATCTCAAGCTTCTCATCACTTGTTTTAACTGAAAATCAACCACAGGTCTCCTGTTCTCCATTCAAAGAAAAATTTCTGAAGCCATGTTCTCAATCTGACTCCATTAAATACTTCAGGATGTAATCTGTACTAGGACCCATGCAAGAAAGCCTCAGTGTGTTGAAACCAAATGCAGCTGGAAATCCTCACTCTGGAAATGTGGTAGGCAAATACCTGCAGGAAAATCCTCAGAAAGGCCTGTCCAGGAAGAAGGGATAATGGGTGCAAAGGTGCAGCCTGGTGTCAGTGGAGTAATTGTTTTGTGGGAGAATGACAAACAGCCCGTGGAGCCCTTTGTCAGCAGCACACCCACAGCCCTGTGAGAAGCTGCAGCAGGGAATTTCCTTGTGGGTGCCTCAGGCAATATGTTTTATATGATTTAACCCTTTACACCTCTGCAGGGCACTGACAGCCAGATTTGAGATACTGAAAGGAGCAAGGTGTTCAGCTTTGCTGCTGTTTAATGTGAGCCCTGACCACCCTGCAGGTCACTCCAGCACAGCCTGCATGGAACAGACAGCAGTGTATCAGGACTCTGTGTGTGCTATGTGGCTCTACATTAGTGTACATTAGTGAGGCTCACACAGCAGAAAAGCACTTCTTTTCCACCAAACTGGGAAACTCAGGGTTAAGGAACAGGAGAGTGTAGAAAGTTTTCAGGAGGAAGCATGCCTCAGGTAGAGCTTCTTTCCCCTTTTGTTGGCAAAGCCTTCCCTGGACACAGTGAATATCCAGGTGTTGCTGTAGGAGAGCCTCCCAAGAAAGGAAAGGCAACATTTTTTCCATTCTGAAGCTGTAGGTGAATGGCAAAGAACAAAAGGCTCCCTTTGTTCTGCTGGGAAAGGCAGGGTGGCATATGCAATTTCTCTTTCCTGCTGGGAAAATGCTGCTGAAAACTTCATTTTGTTTTGAATGTGGGAACGTTTGAGGCATAATGTGCAGTTCTTTGCCAAGGCTTTGGGACAAGTGCTGTGAGCTGAAGGATGCAAACAGGCTGGCAGCTCTCATAACCTTCCAGAGAATGGAAGGCTGGGATTATTTGGCATTGATCCATGTATCAGGGACTTCCAAATGTGAACTAAATGTGCAGTTTTAAGAATTAACTAACAATGTACCTCACTAGCAGAAGGTAAGTTACACTGCCCATGCAATGTCTCTTGCATTTTGCTGATGGCTGCAGAATGATGTTTTCTATACCATTAGTGACCCCATATTGAGTGTTCAGCTATGAAAATTATTCCTCATATTTCCACTGGGACAATGAGACTCCTTGTTTCCAAGCACTCAGATTTCTTCACAGTCCATGCATTCCCAAGGACAGCTGGAGATGGAAGATGAAAATTCTGGTGGGCAACCACACCCCACCAAGGCACAGAGCAAAAGGATGACTATGGGAGAGATAAGGAAGCCTTTTCCTATACAGAAATTTACACTTGGCTGTATAGGAAAATTTTAAGTGAGACACATCTTACTGGTAAAAGCATCCTCTATCCTATACAGCCATGCTTCAGAAGACAGCTGTATAACATACGTGTCCTCCAAACTAAATAAAAGATGCTGCTGCACATGCAATTCACTGCACAGCTGCCTTGATCTGAATGGGGTACATTTTTTTCACACTCACAATCAACAATCACTCTGCAGCACTGAACCAGCTGTAATAAAGAAATAAAAGTTTAAAGGAACAGATAGATATGAAAATGTTGAAGAGAGGACAGAAGTAGTGACAAGAGGTCAGTTATCAAATGGCAGCTTGCCAAGCAGACCTCAGCTCTGCAGGCAGTGTGTGACTGGCAGAGCTCAGGTAAGAAATGGATCCAACCCATGGACTCAACACTGCTCTGTTAGGCTTGGTTTGTTGAGGGTAAACATGGCAGGGAAGAAAGGGGTTTGTTCTGACAAGGACAAAGTGCTAAAAAAATGCTACCCCTAGGAAATTTCAGAGCATGAAATGCACAGAGAATAGAGAGTTGTACCCGCTTTGCATGCCTACTCTAACTAAATGGTCCTTGGGCTACTTTGGAATAACATATTGGAAAGGGAAGATATCACAGCTCAAAACTGATCATCATGTAGAAATACTGAATTCTGAGTCCTCCTGGTGTTTGCAAAATCAAGGCTATTTTTCTTCCAGCATGAATATTTCAGTGTCTTTTAACAGACAATAATGTTCATTCTTCAGGCAGATAATCCACAGCTGTAACTGATATAGGGTACTGTCCAGTGGCAGGAACATTGGCAAGAAACTCAGGAGACCTGGGTTTACATGTTTGCTATCAGTCTGCCAGGGAAGACACACAGTGTGCAGTATCCACATGTTGACCATAATATGTGATGCAGAGCTTCAAAAAACAGTAGCTGAGAACACTGATTGTATTTTTTTCTTCAGGTGGCACTATCTTATCCTGAATCAAAATGCAAACTGTCTCAGAGAAGCAGGGATAAGCAGGCTAGAAACACTTCTGTTTGAGCATGTTGTACCTTCCCATTTCTAGAAGAGTTCTTGTGGGAGTGGCAGAGAAACCCTAAAAATGCAAAATTTGCTATGAATCATTGCATCCTGCTACCCATCCCTGCTGGGGGTACCTAAGCAATGAAAATGAAGGCACAAAAATATTCAATAATCTCATTACCTGAGGAATCACTCCAAATGCTTTTCTCCATTGCTGCACGCTGACCGTGTTCCAGGAGACTCCATCAATCTGGATATCCCCTTCTGTATTCAGCAGTCTTAAAAATGCAAAAAGTAAAGTGCTTTTTCCTGAACCTGTTCTTCCTAAAAGGCCCACCTGCAATGCAAACCATACAAGCAAATATTTAATACTCTTCATATATTAATCACAGACTAAGGCAAAAACCTTAAAGGCCTCAACAGTGAAGAGCAGTCCAGATGGATCTCAATGGGATAGCAAATATCATTCATGTGGGAATGATAAAAGCCTATAGCAAGGGCTGAATGAAACACTGGGCAGACTCCTCTGTTTTTTTGTTGGAATGAACTAGATGAAAAATCTGATAGCCTACCCTTTGCTGAAGGACAGAAATTTGCTTGTCTATTATCTTGCACTGATCAGACCAGCTCTTTGTGCCTCTTGCCTTCACTTTGCTATGAAGCCCTCATCAGTAAAATCACATCCAGAAACTAAAAACTAAGCAGGGAGTGCCTTTGTATCACTCTAGTAAGCTACTCCATTTTCATATGATCTAAAATAAAGGGCCTAACTCTGATTAGAGGGGTAGCTTGAGGCAGAGGCAGTGGTTACAGCAGACTTTGTGCCATTGGACACCCCTAAGAACCTGTGCAAGTACTCAACCTTCCCGGTTGGTGCTGTTTTTTCCTTATCTTTAAGGTGTGAAGAAACAAATAATATAGATTTGGGTTTGGTTTTTTTTTTTAAGTTGTGTTTCCCTTGTAGGGGAACCAATCTATTGCAAGAGCAAGCAAATATCTGCAGTAACCACCAACAAACTCCAAGATGCTGCCTTCTCCAAGATCTGGGTTTACACAGCTAACAATGTCCTGCCTGAGTGTGGGCTGCTTTTGTAGCATGACCATATTGAAGAACTGGCTGAAGGCTTGTGGTGAATGGGGCTACATCTGGCTGGTGTTGGTCAGGGTTCAATCCTAGGGACAGTTCTCTTCCCCATATTCATCAATGATCTGGATGCAGCAGTCAAATGCACCATTAGCAAGGTTGCTGATGATATTAAACTGAGAAGTGCTGTTGACTCTCTTGAGGACATGAGGCCTTGCAGAGACATCTACATAGTCTGGAACATTGGGCAGTGTTTAATTGCAATTTAACACCTCCAATTGTCAGATTCTGGCCCTGGGGTGGAGCAATGGCAGGCACAAGCATAAACTGGGAGAGGAGTGGCTGGAGAGCAGCCCTGCAGAGGG
>VXBR01005650.1:773683-839789 GCA_013400215.1 Cisticola juncidis | reverse complement strand
GGTGCAAGGGCTGAAAGGAATATCCTGTGAGGAGTGGACAGGAGCTTGGGCCTGTCTAGTTTGGAGAGGACAACTGAGGGGCAACTGTTCTCTTATCCCTGGGATCCAGTGAGAAGATATGTGGAAATGGTTCAAAGCTGCACCAGGGGATGATCAGACTGGACACTGGGAAGCACTTCTTTACTAAGATGGTGGTCAAACACTGCAACAGGCTTCCTAGAGAGGTGATTGATGCCCCAAGCCTCTAAGTCTTTAAGAGGCCCTTCATAATACACTTTAATTTCTGGACTGCCATTAAGTGGTAAGGCAGTGGGACTAGATGACCATTCCATTCCATTCCATTCCATTCCATTCCATTCCATTCCATTCCATTCCATTCCATTCCATTCCATTCCATTCCTCAGCAGAGGAGATCTCCTCTTTTTCCTTCTTGGTGTACTTCCTATGCAGTAGACACAAATTCTCTGCAGTTTAAGTAGCATCTCAGTAGAGGGTTCATCACTGAACTTGAATCACAGGCCTTGAGAGGATTTTTGTTTTTCTGCTCTACCCCCTCTCTATACAGTACAGAAATGTCTTTCATTTTCTCTACGCCACTGCTACAAGGGATTTAGTAGGAAGTAAATCCACCAGCCCGCAGCAGCACCTGCATCTCCACATTCCAGGAATCACAGGTATCTCTCTTTCAAAGGCAGAGTGGTTTCAGAATGGTGCTACAAGAAGTCAGAACTCTGGGTTCAAAATTTTGGTGCTCTCAAACTTAGTAGCTGAAACATCCAATTCATGTAAACCAAGACAAATCTACCAAACCTGGCAGATACTGGTGCTGTCCAAATTAGGAGTTAATATGTTCCTCATGTCAAGACCGTGGAGCTGTCACCAAACCTGTTTTCTCATTTAAGTGGGACAGTTAAAATCTCCTCTTCCTCCATATGGCTTCAGCTCAAAAATCACAAGCCTTTCTCCCCATTCCAGCACAGCCCGGCCTTTAGCATGAACTTGAAGCAAAGTGTTAAACTTCTACCTAAAAGCTGTCCTGAAACTAAAGCCCTTTCTTCAACACAACCCCAAACACACATGCAGATTAATCAGAGATCTGTCAGCCCTCTGAAGAATGGAGCTGTTTACAGCCTGTAATGATCCCGGGTGGTGCGGAGCCCGCACGGAGCGGAGACGGCCCCTGCCCCCTCCGGAGCCAGCCGTGCATTGCCCTTGGCACGGCCCCCGCCATTCTTTGTGCCTGCCCCGGCGGGTCAGCCTGTCCCCAGCACCTGCCCTCACCAGCAACCTTCCCTCTCCACAGCACCAGGACTTCAGGCAGAGGAATACAGCTTGGAAAACTGTCGCATATGTATTTTATCCTAAATGATTTCTGTTCTTCTGTTAGTTTAGAAGATACTTTGTTTTGCAACAATTCTGTTTAGAAAACATTACTGGACTCAAAATCCTCTTTAGTCATCGAATAAGTTTATGATAATTCCATAATTAAGCTTAATAGAAGTCAGAAAAAAACAGAACAAAACAGTGTCTTACCCTCTGCCCTGAACTTATTGAAAAGGAAATGTTTTCTAGTATAGCAGCTCCTCCTTCACCGTATTTGGCTGTAAGGTCTTTGACAGTCATTTGGCCCCCAGATGGCCAGTTCTTGTCTTCCTTCACATGCCTGTTTGCAATTACAAGGGCATCTGAAAACTGATTGTTCTTCGGTGGCTTAATGCTTTTTGTCTCTTCCGTTGGCATGTCAATGAATTTAAATATTCGTCCGACAGACCGCATCTACAAATCAAAACATACAGTATTCTAATTGTAATTCATACTAAACTACCAAAACAAATGAATCCATTCTGTTCCTAATTCCTAGCCAGAACGGTGTGTCTTTTTTCTAGGTAAGCTGCTGTAATGAATAACACACAACATTATTGCATTCCATATCTATCTGTACCCAAAAACTCTTAGTGTCTCTTTAGGACCTAGTGTGGCTGGAACTGGAATTATGGGGCAGTTGGGAGGTGCTGCTCCTTTGAAAAGGTCAGAGCACCCAAGCCGAGTCCCTTTTGCTCCTGGCAGCATTTATGAAGGCAGAGGTTCCACTTCTGGTGAGTTTTTGGGCTTCCAGCTGTAGCAACAAGGAAAAACTGCATTTTGCAATGAGAAACTGTTTTCTGAGTGAACTCTGCAAACTCTACTGGCAGTGGAACCTGAGCAGGTCCTGGGGCGCCGGGTCACCCCCAGTGGCTCCAACAGAGCGGTTTTCCCCCGACACACGCACAGTTCGGAGCCCATCGGCACCAGCACTGGCACAGCCTGGTGGGCAGGGGGAGGAGGCAGCGGTGCTGCCGACCCCACAGGCACTGGCGTGTCTCATCTGCCTCTGGAATGGCTCTCACCTTGCCAGGAGGGTTTTTTTGTCCATCATTTTCCCCTTTGTCTCCTGGACTGCGTGGTCACCTGGGGTGCCATGTTGAGGGAAAGAGCTGGTGCTGTTTTCCCTCTGTCTCTCTACACGCACCAGCAGCAGGGCTGCTGTCGTGGGAGGGGACAGTACCCTGCCATTTTGGGCGTCTCTTTGATCCTGTGTGGTTCCTCAGATTTAGCAATTTTGTATCTAGTGATTATTTACAGGTCTTTTTCTGCCTACTGTTTCACTTGTTAGTAAGCTTATTTTTTCATTTAAATCTACTTATTAATTCCTTATTGGTGGAAATAGATTGGTTTAAATTAAGGGGAGGTAACTCATTTTAAAGTGTCCACCTTTTTAAATTGTCTTAAACCAAGACACCTATACTATGACGTAATCTTCAAAGGTAGGCTACTTCTCATCTAGAGCTCTAGATTCCATTGCACATGTACTGCTGATATCAGTCCAACATGTGATTCCTCTTGCTTCCTTTTTACATGGACATTGTAGCTCTTTCTGCCTTAAAAATTGTATTTCAAAAAGTGATGACTTGTATCTAGGAAAACAAAGTATAATCATAAAAATAAGATGGGTCACTTAAACTCTTTCCTTCAGGAAGGTTGCCCCAAAACCTGAAGTTCTTTGGATAATGACTGATCTCCAAAGACCATTAGACTGCATGGGATTTGAAAAATGCAAACAGTAGCATTAAGTAAAAAATGAACAATCATTAAATAGTAACATTTAAAATTTTTTGAGAAATTAGTAGGAAGTTCCATGATAATGCATTTCGTATCAGTAATTTTATATCTATTAGGTGAAATAATAATATCTTATAGTTCATAAACTTCAGACAGAATTTGCTAGTAGCGGTCTTGGTGCATTTTCAAAGGAACATGGGACTAGAAAAGATCCTCTTGATCTTGTTTTTATTAAACAGGTCAAGGGTCAATATATAATTAATCTCCTTCACTACAGTGTCACTGCTCAGGTGGTCAGAAAACATATTTTTTACTTTATGGACAACTTTGCTGTTATAACTTTGTTAATTTTAAATTCTAAAGAGCTCCTTTTACTAGCTGCTTTCCCCATTCATTTATGGAGGGACACCTTAGATCAGATCACCCTTTGTTCTCCAGGACTAAAGAAAGTCCAGGTTTAAGCCTCTTTCTTAATATATGTTCTCCTTCTCAAAACTCCCCAGTTCAAATTCAGCTTTCCTGTCTGACCAGAATGTATGCAGCATTTTGGATATTTTACCAGGACATTATACAAATGCATAGTGACATTCCTGTCTATATTAGGAATATCTGCATTAACATATCCTGGGATCATACACTCTTTTCTTCACAGTCACATAGTCAGCCTTTGACTGAGGGATGGTCAGCCATGCTTTCCTCCATTTTAGCCATTTCTAACCACGACCCTTGCTTACAACTGAGGTTATTCTTAGCAGTCCCTAAATCCAAGACTTTGCACTTTTGTAACTTAAATCTATTTAATATCTGCCCTTTGAGGTCACCTAATACATTTAAACTTCCAGGATCATTTATGCCAACACTGCCTTTCAGCTTTGCGCCATTGGCAGATTTCTTCAATGCACTTTTTTTTTATTTTGTTGAGAGCATTTTAAAAAGATTAAAATAAGCTCAGTCAGCAATCTAATCTTTGTTGAGTAGCCTCCCTACAGGTTAATACCTACAGCTTAATGCCATTTCCTTTCTGACCGACTCATTAACTAGTTTACAGTTCTTGTAATAATCCTGATAGCCTTCATTTATATAATTCCTGAAACAGAGCCACAGTCAATGCTTTTCTGAAGGCAAATGAGATCTATTACATTACTTTTTTTCTGGAAAATAAATCACCAGACACAGTTATGAGGGTAGTGTGATATAACCCTAATGTCAGCAAATCTAAGTGACTCCAGTCTATAAGCATCATGTTTTTAATTAACTCTTAAAAGTAGTTTCTGAAGACTGCTGCTATCACACTGATAGTGGTATCAATGACTTCTCATTTCTCCTTCTCAACAAAAAATTGACAGTTGTAATTTTATCACATGCCACCACCACTGCCAGCTTGTTTTATTTCTTTGAAGTGGCCATTATAAGATTTCCAGCTTCTTGGCCAGTTCTTCCTGAACACTTGGAGGCAAGGTCTGCTCTACCTGGTATGGATGGCATTGCTCCAGTCTGGTTGCACATGTTTCAGTGAAATGTCCAGCTGCAGAACAGAACAACCCCTGGCTGAAGATTCTGATTTTAGATGGACTGAGTCACAGGTGGTCACAGGTGTGTGTCCCCCCACAAAGTGTACAATTTAAGGAGACCAGGATTCTGGCTGGTTTGCATCTAATTCCCACCACAGATATTATAAATCCTATTTCCACCTTCTGCTTCACTTTTAAGTCCACAGATTAAACACTGCCTTTTTAGTGAAAATTAAGATCAAGTATTTATCCAGCTTTTGAGCCATTTGCAAGCGTAACTCTGATTTTGTAAAGTTCTCTTCTCTATCTGCTTCTTGACCTCCAAAACATAGCTTGTTTAGGTTAACATTAAAATCCATTCTGTAGAAGCTGTAATTCCTAACACAACTGTCAAAGAATGTTGTTCATGCTGGCAGTCCTAAAGTCTTCAAAATGTCCTATTTTTCTCCTATTCAGGAAACAAGTTTCAGCTCCATACTTGAAGAAGACATGACTTCCCCTTACATTCAGGTATTTAGGTGCCCCAGTCCAAGTAATTAATTAATTAGATTCCTGGTTTTGCAAAACTTGTTCTTGTAAACATTTGTTCTCTAATCTACATCTCAGAAACAGATTTCTGTTTAGTGATATCATGGAAAACCCTTTGTACATCTTTGTTTAACTGCTTTTATGTTCTTTCTGAAAAGACTTGGCATATTAGGTACAATTCCTTTTTGCTCTTCAATCCCAATTGAAATACTGTTAGGTGGATTTTCTATGTGGAAGCAAATGCAGGGGAATACTGGGATCACACCTTATATGTCAGCATCTTGAAACACTACTGAAGTTCTAAAAAGTATGCCAACACACAAGCCTATCAATTCTTATTTCCTTCTCAACCACTGCATTAGATGGAAAAGCTTGGTCATCATCATGTTCATGCATATATGCCAGGTCTTTTCAGTGATAAAAACAGGAAGACCTCAGATCAGGCTGACAGTTTTCTCCCCCTCTGACTGTCAATAGTAAATCCCACAATGACTACCATATAGTTATTTTAATTGGTGTTTGATGGTACCTTCATTTCCAGATACCTTAGCTTTACAGAAACATAGCCATTTCAGAAATGAAGGTTTTTCTTGGCTTGATCAAGAGCTGTGAGTGTTTGTACAGGCAGAGATTCCCCATGACTGCCCAAGAGGCCATAGCACTACACATTGTCTAATGTCTGCTGGGAAGCCAGCTGGGAGAAGAGCCTTTCTATCCAAAAGAAAATTTCATCTCAATGCCCTAGCTCCCCTGACAGACTTACAAGTTAGGTATGCAGATATTTTAGACAGTTTAGTAATTTTAAAATCAATTCTGAATTCCTTGTTCTATAGCTTGAACCATGATTTAAATCTGGGCAGAATGTAGCATGTCAGGCATTTTACAAAAATATCCATTCTTCTTTTCACAGGTAGAAATGTTCTGTCATTCATAATGACAAATATAGGATAGGTGACAGCAAGTTTCTTATCCATTATTCCCATCAATACTGTGCCAGCTAAATTCATGTTCTTTAACTAGTACTTTTGAATAAAGGAGTATATTTACAATTTTCATCCCTATGTCTATAGCATAGTACACTATTTTTAGCCTTGCCTAATTGTATTTTACTGAGATTTTAATAGCACTGCAAATTCTTTAATTTATTTTCTCATTAATATCACTCAAACTCTCCTTAACTTTGAAGGAGAATTCATAACATAAATATATAATTAACATTTCCAGGAGGTGGAAAAAGTAACTATTTTACAAGAAAGCTAATAGAGTTAATTTAATCAGGCTCTGTGTTATCTTCTGCTGAAAAGACAGCAGTCACTCTCTTCAGACCATTCACACAGTATTCAATGGCTGAGCTGTCAGACATCACCTCCTCACAAACACACTGCTGGGAAAGTGCACTGTGCAGCTGGGAGATCCTGCAGGAGATTGGTCCAATGGTTCATGTTGTAAAAAATCCTGTGCATTGTCACTGCCAAAACAGGCTCTGTAGGCAGAACATATGGTTTTACTGAGGTTCTACATCATCTTCTGTTACATATTGGGTGCACTTATGGGATGTATACTTCTCTTCTGACATGCAGAAATTAAATACTCAGTTCATTTTAAAATTTTACTCTTTTTTTTCTCTTTTTCACATTGCTGTGCAGGCAGGCAGAAAAGAGAATGTTCTAAAGATTTTTTTTCTTCATTATATTCCCTTCCAGAAGACCAACATCTTACTTTGAGGACTGTCATTCTGATGCAGATTTTACAGTCAAGTATTTACTCTACTTAAACTTAAATTTAGGAAATTAACAGTGTTCTCAGGTTTTCTGCCAACAGTAGTATAAAAACCATATTAAGATTATGTCCAAGATTAAAAAAAAAAAAAAAAGTCAATTGAACAGGTTAGAGGTATAGGAATATAAAAGCATAAAAATCATCTGTAAGAACACCATTGTTTTTCAGAGCTGTACTTTTAAATTTGGTCCTTTTCTCTACCCTGCATTACTTTAATTCTTCTGCATCCCTGATGTACAGGGTGGGGCACTCTGACGTTCAGAAAGTTGGGTTTCAATATCTCTTTGTGGGATTCTTTTTATATTTCCTTACATAAGTAATCTTGGCAACAGTAGAAGCATGGCATTTTCTCTTTCCCTGATAAAAGAAACTATAAAGGACTGCTACTGCAGGATATACATCAGTGAAAGAAGAGGTTAGAAAGCATTAAAATAGTCCACTGGGACTAGCTAATTCTTATCTGTGAAAGCAGCACTTACCAAAAAAAATTTTCTATTTCCTTATGAAGGAAAAAATAATTCAAAACACTACAAGACTGCCTATAAGGATAAGAAAAAGACTTAAAACCAACTAAAGCGATATTAGCAGAAACTCTCAAAGTGAAACAATTAATCTAGCCTAATTCGTAGCTTTAAATGAAACAATGGACAGCTTTCAGAGTGACCACATATATTTGGAGGGGGTGAAAGGGGGTAATGGGGGGCTGTTTGGTTTTTTGTTTGTTTGTAAATAAAGGCAGAGCAGACAAAGTATCAGGACTGTAGAAAATGAAATGCCAAAACCATTAAACCATTATGGGGTATTATGGGGTATTAAGAGACAATAGGGAATTTTAATTTAAGGCAAACCTGTTCAACTAAAATTGTTTCAAAGACAATATCTGTGTATGTAGAAATCAAAACAAACCTAGGAACTCAGATTTCTTCAATCTCTGTGCCAGTGTCATGGAAAGCTCCAGAAGGAGATTGTGTGGAATAAAATCAGATTTGCTGCCTCCCCATCTGTTTGGCCAGCTACTCCTTTGGACATAGCTTTCCACCACTTGCAACAAACTCCAGCTTGACAACCAAAGACTGCTACCTACAAATGTGCTATTCTCTCAGGCATGGTTGTCTGCAGGCTTATGAACACAGATGTCACAGCTGCTCAAGGAAGGGCAGGAGTGATGTCAACTAGAGCAGTGTGTGTGGATCTGTAACTGGAGACATGTGGAGATGTGTCAATTCCAGTCAATCTGGTCCTGTGGGGAGCTTCCAGCTACCTCTAGAGAGAATAATAGAGTACAACTAAATAGAGACTACTAAGTAGGGCAACCCTTTGCAAAACATCTTTAGCCAAATAATTGTAAAATATCTTGAAGAGGGAAGTGCTAAATGCAGAGACTACAGAGTAGGAAATAATACATCTGTATCACCCTATGAAGCATTTTTATTATCTTGACACCATTAAGCTATTTTTATCTGCTTGTGCACAGGAACAGCTTTTGAATGTCAAGAAAACCATCCTGCCAGCAATATCTATTAGTTTCTCACCTGGGATGCCTAAAAATTAATGTCATGAGGGTGGTCAGTTATCCAGTGCTAAAAGTTCTCCAGAGGATCCATCTATAACCTGATGGACCTTAGAAGGCTGTCAATAATATATGTTATATTACAATAATACATATTATGTTATTGCTATTATATGTTATGTTATAGCACATAACATGACCAGTGCTCCAGCAGTCTTTGTCTTAATACAGAGTAAAGTACTCAGTAAAGTCTAGAGCAACTTGAGACTCCCTTTCCAAGGGAAAGGGAGTTACTTTATTGCTACTAATAGGTGACATTTTAACAAGATTATACTTTTAAAAAGGGAAAGTTCCTCTTTATTAAAACACTGTTGTGTCCAGCGCCCTCTAAATCCTACAGCGAGACTTCCTGTTGCTCTTGTGAAAAACCTTCAGTTTGTATTAAGCCATGTAATATGCAAACATGATTTGTATACAGATTTTTATACTTAAAGTGATCACATTATGCCTTACAGGGGGTGGAGTTTACAAAAGAGAGCTGAGTGAATGAACACAGTTATTGCTGCTGTGGTTTGGGGGGGTTGGCCTACCAGAGAGCAGCAGTTTTGCAGAGAAGGACCTGGGAGTCCTGGTGGCTAACAAATTGACTATGGGCTGACAGTGTGTCCTTGAGGCCAGGAGGGCCAGTGGTTACCCGGGGTGCTCTGGGGAGAGTGTAGCCAGCAGGTCAAGGGACGTGATCCTGCCCCTCTACTCGGCCCTAGTGAGGCGACATCTGGAGCGCTGTGTTGAGTTCTGGGCTCCTCAGTGTAAGAGAGACAAAGAGCTACTGGAGAGGGTCCGGTGGAAGGGCACAAAGATCATTTGGGGTCTGGAGCATCTCTTTTATGAGGGGAGACTGCAGTATCTGGGCCTGATTAGAGAACACTGACGGGATCACATTAATGCAGATAAATATCTCAAAGGGGCTGTCAGGTGGATGGTGCCAGGCTCTTCTCAGTGGTGCCCAGTGACAGAACCAGGAGCAATGGCTACAAACGAAAACACAAAAAGTTTCACCTCAGCGTAAGGAAGAACCTTTTCACTTTGAGGCTGACAGAGCACTGAACAGGCTGCCCAGAGAGGTCATAGAGTCTCTTTGGGGACATTCAAACCCCACCAGTGGGGAGTTCCTGTGTCACCTTCTCTAAGTGACCCTGCCTTGTCAGGACAGTTGGACAAGTGGATCTTCAGAGGTCCCTCCCAACCCTAAAAAATCTATGATTTACCAGTATCACATTTCACTTCATTTTTAGTCGTGTAAATTGTTCTATTTAATTGTTGTAACTGTTGAAATAAACAGTTCAGCAGGTCTTGCAGTTACAGCAATGAAGCCCTTTCACAAAGCCTTCAAGACAGGCTGTTCCTAACAAAGCAAAGAAGGAGTAGCATAAAACATTTGGTGGATAGGTGTCTTATAAAGTCACTCTAGGACAATAGGAAACATTGCAGAATGGTCATCAGCTTTCTCAACTGTCAGCAGTCACATGTGCAAACAAGAGATTAGATGCTCTAAGTGGTTAATTCCTTGTTCTGAGGCTCTTAATGATTTCCCTCAGGATGACTGTAGTTGAATAATTTATTTTCAAATGAATTAATGCTAGACTTGCAAATATTGCTTCACTGTCACCATCTGCCTCAATTATATCTTTTTTAATATGACAATTAATTTCAATTAATCATGATTTAAGGGACTCTGAAATCTGCTGTAAATTTTTTTGTTTTCCAATACATAAAGCCAGAAAAATACTGCCAGGGAAGTCAAGGACATATTTTTAAATCACTATTGGTAATGGATGAAAGTAATTCAAAAACACCTATTGTGATCTGCTAAGCAAAGCTCTTAAGTAGACCAAGGATGGTATAATATATATATATAATATACAGGAAATATAATCATAGCAAAACAACCCTAAGCTTTTTCAAGGTTCTCCTATCACTGTTACATCTGCAACCTCAAACCTCAAATGCAAGTATTTGCTGTTGCCTATTCCAGCCAGAAAAACCTCTGATCATGGAAAGACTCAGTTTGTGCCATCCCAAGGCCAGTAGTTTGCTATCAAAGGTATGAAGGAAACTTTTCTGACACATCTGCATAATATTCAACTCTGAAGATAATTGACTGCACAACCATAATCAACAAAATAAGCTAATTCCTCAAAAGAAAGCACAGCACCATGCACTTTTTGCTTACCAAGCTATCAACATCTATACTTGAGTTTACTGCCCACTGCAAAGTCCCCATGATGTTCATAGCTAAAGTAAGAATAATTCCAGCTGTACCTGGTCCATCACCTGTGGAGAGAAAAACATATTCAATTTCTCTGCAAATTAAAAGCCTTAGAAAACAGAAAATTAGCATGTATATCTTAAAATGCATATTCATACTCTCTCTTCTGTTTTAGGGAGAAAACATGGACTGGTTAATCATTAAAAGGACTAAGAGCTAAATTATAGTTAAACACCTGGCTTTGGCACTGAATTCACTAGAAACCCTAATCTTGCCTGGCAGAAGAAAAAATTAAATCTTAACTTGTACTTAACCTGTAAACAGAATCAGGTATTTCTAATCCTGATTTGACTCTCCTTTTTCCAACATGCACGAATCTGTGAATTTCCTCTTATCTAACTAAAACACCACACACAGCTAATAATGTTAAAATTCAAAATGGCTTATATTTTCATTTCTTTGACAAATAGAGGATGTTCTCCTTTGTGTTTCAAAAAGATGCAGATGTAAATTTTTTAGCTTTAATTGTCGGGTGTAACAAGCATAGGATTTCCCAGGGATTTTCCTTTATGACTTCATACAATATAATATAAGCATTTAATCTACCACACTGTTGATTTTTTAATGTCACTATGTGTTAAATGGAATTGGGAACTTAGTCCAAGTGCCTTACTATGATTTCTCCATTTCTCATAGTTTTCCTCAATAAACCTCCTCCTGTTTTTTCCTTATATACATCTCATTATATTAGTAAATATAAAAGGAAACAATAAAAGCAAAATATTCCTTGTGAAAGCTGATAAGGACACAGAGTGAGAAATGAGAAGCACAACTGGGAACATGGTTTAGGGGAACTAGAATTCTCCTTAGTAACAGAAGTACTGTAAGTGCCTATTTTTGTGTGGTGTCTCCTTCTGTAAGAAGAGCTAGAGCTCCTTCTACAATAAACAGAGGATAGCATAAACATAGGATTTCATAAACTATACAATATTTGATAAATTGCAAGCTCTTATATAACTCCTTTTCAACACTGAAGTACGGCTTATGGAAATTTGAATATTGTTCGATTTTAAACCCTCCTCCATAAAATCATTAAACATCTTGTTCATCAGTGACCATAGTACTGAAACTTCATACAGATCCTGCAAGCAAAGTGCAGTGTAAAATTCAGAGAGGTACAACCATGTCCAAACAAAAGCACAGTGAATGAAAAAAAACTGTGTTTAAAGTAATCGCTAGCTGAATTTTTCCACAGAAATGAATTATTAACATTTTTGGGACATCATATTCCTAATTTTTGCTTATTTGAGGCTGGCTACACTTGGCAAGTCTAGGGCACCACTTCAAATACAAGTAAGATATAGTGTGATTCTCATTCATACTCTGTGTTTACTAGGAGTAGTGAGTAATTTTGAGGGGATTTTGAATAGAATTTGCAAAACTTCACACAGAAAAATGGGTCAGTGGGTTGAGAAATAAAGAACTGTATTACATTTCTCCTAATGGTGTGGGCTTTAAAAGATTATTAAAACTTTTCATGTCTTAGCCATTTGCAAGTGAGAGGAATATTAACTTCTA
Source organism: Cisticola juncidis (assembly GCA_013400215.1). Classification (NCBI taxonomy): domain Eukaryota; kingdom Metazoa; phylum Chordata; class Aves; order Passeriformes; family Cisticolidae; genus Cisticola; species Cisticola juncidis. Next base: position 827,515 of record VXBR01005650.1, on the reverse strand, counting down.
TTTACTAAAGACCTTTGAGCTATACAGGTGTGATCAACATCTAAGCTTCTTGGAACAGTAATGGTTTCAAGCTCATGAGATAATTACAGCAATTACTATTAAGAAAATGAAAGTTTTGTCCCTTCAGTTATTATTTTCAGATTAATCCCTTTAATGAGTCCTCTCAAATATCAGACTGCAGTAATAATGATGTTATTTCTATTTTAATTAAATTGTGTTTACTATTATGACATACTTAAATCAATGACTCCAATGTATGCTAAATTGCACAATAGTTTATTTCTCTCAGAATTTTCTAAAGCTGAGATGATAAAAAGAAGCAGCAGACTTCCATTTTAGTTTTTGGGTAAAGTTACCATACCTGTAGTTACGATAGAGATAAATGCCACAGCAACAAAAAAGACAACAAAAATAATTTCTATCCTCATCTGGAACCAGCGCAGCGTTGACAGGTAGAGGAACCAGTTTGCCGTGTGCAGGTTCAGAGCTTTGTGGAACAAGGTCTCAAAATACGGCTGCCTCCCAAAAGCTCTCAGCGTCCACAGCCCTTTTAAGCTTGTGACAAGATGGGTGAAAATTGGACTCCGAGCTGTAAAGTGTTTAAATTAGAACAATAAAGCATGCATGAGCAAATGCCTCTGATAGAATGCAAACACCCCCCATGCTCTACCTCACAGCAGTATAACTACTGCCAGTGGGTAGTCAAACATGACTGAAGCAATCCTAATGAGGGATGTACAACAACAGTCTTTGCAAGAATGGGCATTCAGTGTATTGACAGGACAGGATCACAATAATTGTTCATAGTTTGCTCATAAGTATTTGTCTCATATCTACTTGGGGAAGCTCCTGGCCTTCTGTAGGTTGCCACAAGAGAAAGGCTGCTCCTCCCCAGACAAAATTAATTCCTGCAATTTTGATAACTCCATTATATGAAACTTTCTTAGCATAGGCAGAGTACTTTAATGCTCTGGATTCAACTGCACTGACATGACAATTTTAAGCAGATCTTGCATTACAGAAGAAGTGGTGAACCAGTGGTGGATCCCTGTGAACATTGAAGAAATTTAAATTTAGATCTGAGGAACTCCAGAATTATATTTAAGTAAAAGGGAAGAGGATCACCACTGTTTAAGATTCAAGACTGATTTGCTGATTTTGCAGCCGGATTGCAGCAAAGCCAGGCAACAGTGCATGGTCTGCAAATTCACAATTAAAATGAGGTTTTCAATTTATTTGGAATATTTTAGTCTCTTAATGAGGGGAGAGGAAGGAAATTTAAACAAATAATTTATTCAGAAATAAGAGCTCTTTGTGATCAAGATCTATCCATTGAAATTTTTTCTTACAAATAAAAATACTCAAAGGGTACATACCACGTCTGACCACAAGTTACATTTACTCTCAAGAAAACTGTATGTCAGGACTTCATTTGCTTTCAGCTGCAGTGGTGATAAAGTTCATCTTTTAAAAGGCCTTTTTTATTGCTCTTTGGCAGCAGAGCACTCAATATTGCCTGGATCAGTAACAGCCCTGGCTTTAAGGAGATAAGTGTTCTGCTCCCAAAGACAATGTCTTGCAAGAGAAGAGGCAAAAAAGAGGAGAAAGGGTAAATCACTTCTCAATTGATTTGCTATGGATGTAAAAGTCTACCAATTTTGCTGCTCCTACCTTCAGATTCCAGTTGTTTCAGCTGCTGAGAAGTGTGGAGGAAGTATGCCCTTAACAGAATAAAGGCTGCTATCACAGGCACTGATGCCAGGAAGATGTAGGGTTCTAATATTGAGACTACTGTTATAGCGCCAATCACAATCAGTATTAACTGTAGAATGAAAGAAAAATACTATTGATACTAAAATACTATTGATATAGTAAACTTGTTATTTTATGGACTAGAGATTGATGATGCATCTCCTTCCTATGGCAACTATGTATTGTTTCAACAAACATAAAGTGCTAGCCTAAGAAGATTTGCAGCTGAGAACAAACCTCCATGAAAAGATTATTAATAACTTGGACCAGAACCATTACCTGTTGCAATAAGCTGCCATCTTTCCTAATAGATTGAAGAAGTGTTTTCTGTAGTACAATCAGTATTGCAGGCTTCTAAAATATGAAGCCACACAGAAACAATAGCAGCTAGTTACTCACTCTTGTCTGGACTAGCTGTGCAAGACTGTCAGGAGATGAGTGAGTCTCCTGCAGGTTCTGGGCAAAGCAATCTTGCTGAGGATCAGAAAAAGTGGGACCTTGCACTTCTTTTCTTACTCAAGGGACTGTAACTCATATATGAAACTAACAGTCCTGCTTATCCTGATCAGAAAACAGGAAATAAATTGTACAAGAAATAGTGTTACGACAAATTAGCAGTTTCAGGAGAAATAAAAAGGTGTTTAAAGGTGTCAGATGACAAAAGAAACAAAGTAGTTTCAGAGTTAATCTATTTTAACCTGCTAGATACTACTACCATTTTAAGATATCATCCTCAGTAGCTTCAGACACATTTAGCTAAATCTGGTCTTGATCTTTACTCTAGAAGAGACTTAAGCAGGCTGACTGGTTTTGTCTCACGTCTACATCTAAAGAAAATCAAGTATACTAGTGTACATATAATAGCAAAGTTCTACTTTGTATCAGGGTGTTACTTCTAACACTAAACAACTACTTTACACTGCAAATTTACCAGCATAAACCATCTGCAAATGGATAATTTGGACAAAATGATGAACACTGCATTGAAACATCACTGCAAATGACCAGTCAGCAAAGCAACAGATAGAAAGCAAAACTAATTTCATGTTAGGAAGAAACCTGCAGTGGGTGCTTTTGCTACTACATCCACATAAATTCAAGGAAGGATTTAAATTTCCAGTATTCCAAGTTAGAGGTCTTTCATGAACAGGTAAACAGCTTCTAAGTTTCCTACCACTTTTTTTTTTCACCAGAAATCTGAGCAATGCAATAGCAGCATCACATGATATGAAAAAAAATTACATTACAGCTGAACTAGCTAAAGGAAGAATAGCTTTGAACTGAAACAGAGCAGGTTTAGATTAGATATTAGGAAGAAATTCTTTACTGTGAGGATGGTGAGGCATTGCCCAGAGAACACGTGGATGCCCCACTCCTGAAAGTGTTCAAGGCCAGGTTGAAAGGGGCTCTGAGAAACCTGATCTCATGGAAAGTGTCTTTTCCTGTGCAGGGCAGTTGGAACTAGATGATCTTTAATGTCCCTTCCAGCCCAAACAATGTTATAATCCTATGAGTTCTTTCACTATTTTCCTCATTTCTCTTAAAGGAAAGGTGATATGTGTGGGTTACGCTTTGTGCAGGTTGTTTAGCACTGCTCTGCAGCAATGCAAGAGTGGATTTGCGTTTACTCATTACTTCAAACTGCAAAAATTAGTAACACTTGTATCTCTCTCTAAATGTTAAAAGCAAATGAGCTATTCAAGTGATATTGAGCAGTTATACAGTTCTCACATTACTTGAGATTACAGTCACTCAGTGACTGTTATAACTCCCGTTGCTGCCTTTCCTCAAATTTTGTAAAGGTCATCATGATGCCATATTGTTCTAACTGCTGATCCCACAGTTATTCCACTAAAAAGTTGAATATGAAAATCTGTGTTGTCTCATAAACTCCAAAGCAAGCCTAAAGTCAGACAGAAGATATTTTCTCTAAAAAGGCAGAAACAAAAATCTAAACCACAAGCCAGCTGTATTGGCATGTAGTTGAGGAGTGGCAGCAGAGGGCTCATGCAGCCCAGCTCAGGGTCCCAGATGCTCAGCTTTCAGCCCTGGGACAGAGGCAGATGGCAAGACATGTCCCACTGCTTCCCACTTGGAAAAATGCAGGTGGTAGTAGACCAAGTGACTCAGCAAGCCTTCAGGGTGGCAATGACTGCAACAGCCAGTTTGATTAACCTACAGGAGTTTATCATTTAGGGGAAACCAGTCATGGTCACAGGCATAAATGATCAGTGAGTTCACTCTGAACTTTTCAGTGAGACTATATTAAAATTTAGGGACAAGCAGTATGTGCCAGCAGCATCTCAACATGAAGGAGCTCCAAGAAACGAGGACTAGTTGATAGAACTGGGTTTAGCCTTAAGAGAAGGCTTAGGGGATCACATCACTTTTGTATAACTATCTACTGATATTTATTACACTTATATAAATTATAAATGTTTCTGTACATGCAGTTTGTTGTTATTTATATAATTAAAATATATTCTGTTTATATAAATACTAGTAGGTATTTTTTGTGGACCATAAGTTCTTGAGCCACATTCTTTTCAATGCCACATACTGGGAAGATAAGAGGCAATGGGCACAAGCTGAAATGCACAAAATTCCATTTAAACATAAGAAAAAGCACTTTTAGCGTGGGGAAGGTGAAACACTGGAACATGTTACTCAAAGGACTTGGAGATATCCAAAACCCAGCTTGGCCTTGAGCAACCTCCTCTAGCTGAACCTGCTTTGAACAGAGGGGCTGGAGGGGTTCCAGGTCCTAGGCCCACACATCCCTTCCACATTCTGTGACTCTTTAACAATCATCAGAAGGAAGAAGTCCAGTCTATAATTCCTCTGTATCTTTCAGGGGAATCTGACTTTGTTCATTAGCAGAGCCTGTGGAAGTCTGAATCTATGGAGGACCAGAAGAAGTTGATTGTGAAGGAATGACTGTTAATGTTATTCAAGAGGGTGGGTAGGTTCAGTGACCTTCAGCAGAACCTGGAAAGACAGGGCAGCTTATCATGCATGTCTAGAAGCCCCTGCAGTTGAGACCAAGGGGAGAGAGGTGAATCTATGGGACAATAAGGTATAGCTAAACCTTTGAAAGCCAGCAGAATAGAAAAGCCAAATACTTGGATTTTCCTTATTCTTGAAAACATGAAAAACTAGTCAGTTTTTTGTAGAAAGTTTGAAATGTAGAGACAGACTAATTAGCATGCTTCTGGAATAACCTCCCCATGGTAGATCCAAAATATCTGAAACAAAATGCTCGTATCAGAAGAGACAATAGTGACTCCTGTTCACACTGAGGATTATACACACAGATATGTTGATTCAGAGAGTCCCAATGTCCATGTCTACTCATTCAGCAAGTCCTCATGACATCAGCAGGACATGAAGTAAAGCTGCAATGTACTTACTTGACCTTCATGTCAAGCTGCACTGGCCGCTCTGAAGCCATGAGCCGAAGTTATCAATTACTCACAAAGATACAGGGCAAGAAATTCTGCTTTATCAGATCATCATGTTGGTAGGGACCATAAAGCCGACAAACTCACACATGGAAGCAGGCAATCTGCACAGCAGAGTGTTTGGGCTGATTAAGTTGGGCCTATATCACTTCAATAATGCGGAGCACCAGGGAAGATTTTCTTCTATTTTTAAAATATTCTGGAAACCAGTTTTATCTAAGGAAAAGCTGGCATTTCCATAGAAGATAAAGGAACAGAAAAGTCAAAAATATATTCAACAGAAGAGAGGTAAAATAAGGGTGATGCTAGCAAACTGGGAATAGAAGAGCTCAAGGAGGGGAAGTTATGAAAGCAACTGAATGCAATCAAAGAATAGCATTAAAAAACAGTAAACTTGAGCCATAATAACAGGAAGGAACTAAGGAATGCCTTTTATGACTTATAGTGTAATCTGGGCAGCAGCAGGAATATTTGTCCTGTAAGGGTCTGCAGGGCAAAAATATTTCTGAGCCTGAGTAGTAAGAGTGGCTTGCATAAACAGTGGACATAAGTACACACAGAGGCAAGTACTCAAAAATGAAGCAATAAAGCTGACTTACAGGATAAGCAGCTATGTAGATACATTTGAAAAAGATTAATATTATTTCTTTTGTAAGATGTACAGCAGAAATCTAACACTGCTATAAGACAGCAAAAGTTACAACTTTTATTCCACAAACCTGAATGAAGTCAAATACTGTAAGTGGAAGTAAGTCATCCAGTACTGCTGTATCTTTTGAGAATCTGTTAAGCATACCACCTATGGGTTAAAGAAAAAAAAAGTCAAACATTTTAGTACCCCCCCAAATCCCACATTTATTACTTTAACATAAGGCACAAGTTTTTCTGAATACAAAATATTAAGTAATTAAAATATTAAGAGATTTTTTTCGAGTACAAGCAATTCTATTACAGTATAGTGGAGCTACAGTTTTTGTTCCCCTGGAGGAATTTGGCTACACAACGTCTGTTTCAGCTCTTAGAAAAAAAAAAAAAAAAGCCAGGAAAATATAATTAAAAAAAGAAACATCTAGAAGGGGCAGAAACAGGTCTACAAAGCATAAGGTCATAAACCCCTTATTCAGCAGGCCCTGCTGATACACAGGTAATTTCCACATCAGCATTTGCATAGGTTTGTAATCTGTTTCTTAATTTCTGAGTACAATTACTGTATTAACAACAAAGTTAAGAATATAAGGGAAAATTAAGGAGAAACCCATTGTTGTACCATCATTTAGCAGTGTCTCCTGTAACCTAGTACTTATCAGGAAGAAGCATTGGAGATAGGAATTTCGGGATGGGAGATGAAACTTGTTGCACCAGTTATATAATGAGCTTTATATCAACTCCCAAATTTGAATATGCATACCATCATTCACATTAACTGATGTTTTATGCCATTTTAGTAGGACTATTCATTTAAAAAGGCACTATTTATCATCCATATCTGATTCCTTGTCACTCACGACATAGCTGACAATATCTTTTTTACTGAAGTTTTTGACAAAGTCTATTCTTTAGAAGTTATTCTACTCTTATTGCCTAGAACAGTTAACAGTTTGTTTTCTCCAAATTTCTTTCTTACAGGGTGATATTTCAGAATCAGAATTGACAACTTAAGTGCAATCAAGTTTCATTAAAAGATTCACAAATTACCTTATGTGGCAAGCTTCTAACATTCCACTTGACTGAAAATGTAAATGGAAGGCAACATTGTCCTTTAACAGAATGAAAACCATTTAATTGAAATTAAATGCATAGATGAGTCAATCATCGCCCATCTCAGTTACCTGCTTTCAAAGAGTTGAAGGTTGACATAGGTGCATGCAGAACTGCATGCACCATCTTTTGATGAAGAGTTTTAGACACTGTTATAAGTGTATGCACAAGGGGCAAACCTCTGAAAATTCCCATGGCAAGCAGGGTATCTGCCACACCCACATAGATGTAGATGATGTAGTAGCTGCTAGTGTCAGTGACAATCACAGGAGGTTTGTCAGAGGTGCTGTTTTCTGACTGTGTTGAATTTGCCTTCAAAGCTGTCCTGTGTGACAGAAATTAAAAATAAATGCATTACTGGAAATGGTGTGCTTTTTCCTCTTTTAGTCTTTTATTTACTAAATGAAACAGTACTCCAGTTTTCTGTCCATTTGGTCTAAAACTATTATAATGGTTTGTTACCATATTTCCAGTCATTTTTAAAATATTGTCATTTATGTAAGAAATACAAATTATTAATTGCTCTGGTAGTCTTTTGCAAATTTATTATTTAACCACTGCTAAACCTAACCTAAAATAGGAAAGTATACCCACTTCTTTTAAACAGAAAAATTAGTTTAAGTCTTGAAAAAAATGCAATACCTATGGAAGTAAAATTCTTTAAGTATACTATAAAAATCAAAGCCCTTAGTGACTTAATGTAGTTGGAAATCAATATAAATCACTCCAGCCAGACCTACATCACCCTATGCTTCTATACTCAAACACGCAGACTCATTGCTGCAGGACAGAAACAAGGAGTAAAAGCATTAACCCAGTGGCTTTTCCACTGCTCATGGTATGTTTTAACCTTCAGCTGCTGACCCTGTAACTTTTGGGAATTCTTCATAGATGAGCAGAGGAAGTTTTACAAATGGGGTCCTACAGAAACTGCTTCCTTAAAATGTTCCTGAGCAAGTCCTCCCCAGCACTTCTGAATCACAGGATATTGAAGATAATCAGGTCCATACATCCTTAAAGGGAGCTGACCAAGGAAAATCTTGCATATACTCGATAACAAGAATAAACCATTCAACTGTTAGCTTTTACAGAAGTACTAGATACCCCCTTACACAAGATATTTAGATCATACATCTATGAACCATTTTGTTAACCAGAAGATAGTGACTATCCCCAGAGAATTCTGGCAGAATTTATTCATTATTAACAGAAAAAATAATATAAGGGATACCCCATTTTCTCAATAAATTATCACCACTACTTACTTTTGAAGAAACCATACCCCACCAAGAGAAGCTGCTACCTGTGACCAAAGAAAACAGAGTCAGATTTTGTCTTATCACTTCATGCAGTTTTTCTCTCTTATCTTTTTGCATTGCCTATATACCTGTTTTTAGAAGGAGCATAACAAATGGGTGGAAGTCAAACTTACTTGAAGCAAAAACTTTGTAATATCTGCTTCTCTCTCCACGGAAACAATTTAGTGCATCCCACCAGGAAAGCTACATTTAGACTTGTATTACAGTCAGGCTCTCAAGTGCCTAAATATTCTTGTATTGTTTTTTACCATACTATTAACAAAGGCTTGCTAATGCCTTCCTACTGATAACTTCATGCCTTTACAAATTTTAAGTTTTAAGGATTAATATTTTTACTGACCCTAGAAGAATTATAGTCTCTCACTATCTTTGAAGGCATCTATTCAAATATAAATTTCAAATCTTTAACATTATTATTTTTGCATTGGTTTTCTTGCTAGCTGATATCTACATTTGGTATATTCATTTGACTGATATTGCTTTGCTGCTTAGTTTTACATAAATTTCCACATAATCTCATGTAATATTTTTAAAGTGTAGAATTAAACCCTTTTTATTGTGCGATGATGCAGCATTCAACAAGAATTTAGTCTGTAATATATTCTTGTCTGTCCACCAAGATACTGGGGATCTTCATCTGGTCTATCACATTTTAGTTTGTTCTGTTCCTTACTATGATCATTTTTCTAAGGGTTGAAACAGTTTTTTACATTTTCTTCCCATATATTTTTATGTCACTGGTACAGAAATGTATTGTGGTAATACCCCAACACATAACTGAAGTCTTCCCTTTGGGAGCCACTAGCTTTTGCAGGTCTTACAGTAACTCAAGATTGACCACGATGAATTTAAGTATTTGAAAGAATCAGGCTTCTTACACAATAGTATTTTTACATCTCCCAACAGAATTCTGTTGTCATCTTGACTCCTTCCAACAGAGGAGTTTTTTCAGCTATGAAGATGATGGTAGGTAATATAGTCACAGAACAGTTTCTGTTCTGTGTTTCCCTCCAAAACTGCTCTTGCAGTTCAGCAGCCTTAGTCTCTGGACATTACATCCATGAGACACAGTTTTGAGCTGCTTAAGTGAGCTAAACAACATACATCTCTCAAACCTAGGAAATATGTCTTATTTATAGTTGTTGTCCTGTTTATGGTGATCTGTATGGACTCAGCTGCAATACAAAGCAATCCATTCAAAATCTAAAATAGCATCCCTAGCATTTCCAGATCTGAAGGATGTGAAAACACCACTTTCAGTTTACTTGGATATTCATCACTTGCCTCTCTTCATTGTCAGGTTGGAAGGGTACAAACTGTTAGCACAGGATGCATAAACACTTGGCATGGTATTTCAGCTTACACACAGAGGTTTGCTCAGGACTGGGCTGTGGCTGGATACCTTCCAGCCCATTCATTTGCCAAAAGGCTTTTACTTCAACGATAGTCACACTGGAAAATTTAAATTGTATGGAAACTTTTTTTTTTTTTCAATTACAAGATGAGGTTTTTGAACTGTTTTTAAAAGGTTCAATCTAAAATAAAAGCAAAAATGTGTAATCAGCATTAGAAATATATGCTGAATATACAGGAATAAATCAGGTAGACCTTAAATTTAAAATATTCTTTGCCTCTAAACTCACATTCAGCTTTGTTGTTGTTTACATACACTTTTCCACTACCTTGAAAATAAATCTCACATGATAAGAAGAGCTATGCATCTAACTACCGTCTTGCTTCTGGAGTTGGTTTAAAAATTTAGGATGTTAAACTAGATCTAACCTCCAGGATTTATTCCTGGTCCAAGAGAACTAACTTAAATCACCTGCAATATAATATTAGTGTAAATTCAGAATATGATCAGTCACATCTTTCTCCAGCTATGATGATACTAGAAGTTTGAATGTCACTGCAGAATTGCTAAAAACCCTTTGCTGACAATCAGCCAGAAACTAGCCCTATATTCCTAATGGATTCTTCTCTTAATTCAGTTCATGTTGAAAAATACCAAGAGAAATTGGCACCAAATTTTATAAGCTGACATACGAATACAGTCTCATTATTTCCCACTATGAAACATGTTCCTTCCCTTTGAAAAACACTTGATTTAGGATATTTACTATAGAAGAGAACATTAAGAGGTGCCATATGCTAAAAGTCTTTCCTAAATTGAGAGACAAGACAAAAAGCAGGCAGTTTCTGATATATGAAGAACAGTCAAATGTCCACAAACAGCCAGATGTTCTTCAGTCTTGTTCTGGTGTTTTACACCATCCTTGGGAAAAATCTTGTCTGCATGCTGCAGGAACACCCCTTCCATATTTAACAGCCACCACAGGCATTCAGCACTATGCCTTACTCACCACTCTTCTTTCACTAGGAGAAAGCTAATAACTCATTTTTCAAAGCAATTTTCCAGAATTTATGTATGTGTTCATCAAAAAATATTACGGCAATTACTGTTGTAAACTCCCTAAGGCTCTGCAAAGATAATTTTTAATGAAAAATGGAAGCTTATTCACCTGTGAACAAGAGACTTGCATAGGGCAATAAATCTTATTTATGGTACCACGTAGCAGAAAATAACCTGGATAATTTGAGAATATGGGTCTTTTGCTGCTGTACACTAACCACTATCTTCTGTGAAGATGTGCTCTTCTAAGCAGTAGAAAAGTCACTGCAATTTAATTTAGCAGCTATTGTCAGTAAGTGATACATACAGGAGCTTTTCTTGATGCTTTACCCATTTTCACAGAAACCAGTTTGAACAAACATCATTTGTTGTAACAAGACACCAAGCACAGATTTTCTTACCTCAACCAAGAAGACAGTCACACACAAAATCAGAACAAAAATCAAGTTTTTGTGGATAGTAACATATCTGAAATAGGTATTCCATGTAGTAACAGTACCCATGCTTTCAGCATCGTCACTGAAGCACTCCTGTCAAAAAATCAGTAAAATAATAGTAAGAATGCCAATGATGTCTCTGTATGAGAATTTCTGACACAAGCATGCTATCATTTTTTCTGCTAATTCACTGCAAATAATTGAGATGAAGCATTAAATTGGCTGATAATGGCTAGAGAGGAAGGTACTGAGTTGAGTCATCTTTGTTATAAAAATACAATCAAGAGATTATTTGAAATTTTCAGACGACAACGAGAGAAACTGAGATTTGTCCAGCACTACCAGAATCAAAAACTATTAATCAATAGCTATTTTCTTTCAGGAGAGAATTATTATTGTGATTTTAGAGTAAATTTGTAAGAACTTTGAGCGTTTTTTTTTTTTCTGTTGAGCTCAAAAGAAAAAATTAGTACTGCTCCAGCAAATTATGAATTTAAATTTTCCTTGGACATTTCTTTCCACCTAGGAACTTCCCCCATAAAATTTTCCTATCCTAAGAAAATCAGCTGTCAGTTTTGGAATTGCTAGTAGTCCATCATGATCAATTGAAACTATTAGAAAAAAAGAAATTTTGGTCCAGGTTTGGTATCAACCTTCTGGTTTTTTCTGCACATCCATAAAACCAGAGTAAAATCAAACTTACTTCTCCATTCATTATCTGCATCAGGACACAAGAACTAAGCAGTCTGGCAAATTTATCATATGTGATCAAATTCCAATTTTAAAACGTATGCTAGCACTTCAAATGTATTTCGTTTTTTCCATGAGCCTTAATGTTTCAAAGGTGAATTTTACATAGATGCTTTAAAACAATGTTTTTCCAAGTTATGGTTTCAAATTTTATTTTATCATAAGCAATCTGAAGGGTAAAGAGAGGAGATATAAATTCTGCATTGGAATTTGTGGTACTGACAATTGGTCTGAATTTAGGCTTCAGGCTCTGCCAGTGTCTGCATGAAAGGCAGGTGAGCAACTTTCTCATTCTGGCCTGGGAAAATCGTAAGGAGGAATTCAAACAAACCTTGGGAAGTTTGGGAGAAACCATCCGCAGGTAGTGTTTTTCCAACATGTTTACTGACAAAAGATGTTTAGAAAAGAGTGTAGACTCTAATAGCCAATCATGTTCTTTGTACCGAACTACTCTATAAAAGTAAAATTTAGAAGAATAAAGATGCTCTCATTTTACCATCATATCGAGAGTCATGTTGTTATTTCTGTGCCATCCGAAAACCATAACAGAAATTCTCCACAGATATCACTCAAAAATGAACAAAAATAAGACAAATTTTTGAGGATTTCAATGATTTCAAGATGATACTTGAGTTTAAAATTTTTCACAGGTATTCAAAAACATATTCCACAGAGAAATTCTGCATTAGGAAGGAAATAAGCAAATAGAAAAACAGATGCGGAGTATATTGCATTACACTAAACCATCACCGCAACCAAAGCCAAGATGAATTCAAATCAACACTCACCTTCAAATCCTCTTCACTGATTTCATCTGTTATGTCCAAGACACTGTCCCGAGACACACGCCTGGTGTAGATATCTATCTCAGAGGACAGGTTTGTCTGGGGCACCATCGACATCTTCCGGAAGGTTGTGCTTCCCTTCTTGGGGAAGTTTGGGCCGTGGCTGGCGGCGGTGCTCGTCATGAGGTTCAGCACCGACTGCCTCCTGCGCCCTTGCAGCAGGTGGTCGGCCCTGAGCATCCCGGTCCTCAGCAGGGCCACGTCCCCCTGCTCCAGGTCGGGCACCAGCGACAGCCTCCTCTCCGCCGCGTCGCCGTGGCCCTCGTCCATTCCGTTCACCTGCAGCCCGTTCTTCTGCACTACTGAGAACTTCCCGTTTGCGGTAAGGGGGTTAATAATGATGGAGTTCTTCCTTCTGTCATTAAAATCTGATTTTTGTTTAAACGATTGCTTCCTTATTTCAGCGCGTGAGCTCATGCCTTCTCCTTCGATGGAAAACCGTCGGAGAGTCTCAGTAATGATGGAATTTCTTCTCTCTGCGCTGAACTGATCGAAAGAATCAAATCCCATCAGCTCTGAGCTGAAGTCTGGCCTTTGACCGTGGAGTTCAGAAAATGTTCCATAGAAATAGCAGCTCCCTTCATGTAAGATTAATATTTTGTCAGCAATCCTTAAGTGTTCCAGTTTTGAAGTAACCAAGATCCTAGTTTTATTCGCCATCAACTTGCACACGCAGCTGCAAAAGATGGAAGTGTGAACATTTAGACGTTTTTGTTCTCGTGATTAAATGATGATTTTATCCCTTTCACTTTCAATTTGCTTTTACCTGCCCTACTCCCAGTATGATTAGTCTTGAGTGCTCCCTCAAACTACAAAGGAGGTGGTAAAACTAAGATGTGTAAAGGGTGAGTGCTTTATCCCAAGAATGAAAAAAGGGTAAAATTTAATCATTTTCAGATCAATCCAAAAGCACAGTTCATCATGAAGTATTTCTTTTCAGCTTTCTTTTCAGATCTGCTGATCTGAGACTTAAGAGTATTGCTCCAGTTTCAAAACTCCAAAATTACAGTGTCTGAAAAGCTCATGGATAGCAGTGTGTGTCCTTACTATTTTAATCAAAAGAACAAGCAAAAAAGTCTCTTTTTTGCTGGGCCAACCAATCATCAGCAGGCAGTTTCAGGTGATTCAACATTCAGTGATTAGAAAAACAGGTCAAAATGTAGCTTTTTGTAAAAATTTATACTTGCAAAGCAGGTTTTAAAGTGAAAGTCTTTGGATACAAACACATGTCAGATCTAAAGCCACACACACTGGGAGTACGAGATTACAGCTCCGTATGTTGAGATGGAAGAGGGAGCAGTAATGCTCACACCCAGCCCAGGCCTGCTACCCACACAGTGCATTATCCTACCACCAACACAAAATACTCAAAATACTACAACATAATGAGAAAGCCTAAAAATTAACATCCCAACAGGTATAATTTTGATCACTTCAGTACTTTTGTACTGTTATTAAAAACCCTTCATTTTACTTTGTGCTGCTTGGTCAATCTATCAAAACATACAATACCTTTCAAATATCTCTTTTTCTGTAAAAATGTCTAAGTGTCCAAAAGGAGAATCCAGGAGATACAAATCAGCATCTTTGTACACTGCCCTGAGCAGAAAAAATGGAAATGACATTAACTTTCTCATCTCTTCTAAATTTAAATGAATATAATTTAAGAATGTCTCAAATCTTTTAATTGATAGACTTTCTACAGCATCAGCATGGAGCTGGAGTTTAACATGAAATGTACTTATAAGTCATCTTTCAATAAAGCCTTTTCTTGCTGTTGACCACATTATGAACTAACTCAGTTTTCCATTAATTTCTGTGCAATGAAACAAAGCTGTCTCTTATACAGGTTGCCCTGTGTAAAAGAGATCTGTTGACAGCCAGAAACTGACAGTCCCCATCAAAGTACAATGACCATTTCAATGGGAATTTAATGTCTACTGTAACATCTGCTGGTGCCTGAGGGAATATTGCATATATGTAAATAAACATATGGAAATACTTAGGTCTCAGCACTTAATTTCAAAGGTACTTAAAAAAAATGGTGATGAAAACCAAGTGCATTAATGAGACATGGTCTTGCAAGCATTATTTGCAATTGGACTGTACAATATTTTGAGTTGAAGACATCAAAAAGGGCCTTAAGCTGTATGTACCATGGCTCACTGAGACCTAAGCCCTGGCTAAGAGGGTTTTGTTTTTTTTAATTTGAATAGAAAAGCAAAAAGACCCCCTGCCTTCCTCTGTGAGAGTGAGAATCATTATGCAATATCAATCAGAGTATAATTAGTAAATCCAGACAGCTGCATTTCTGTATTTTTTAAAGTATGTTAATCAGTGTGAAAATATTTAACCAACAAGAAAAAAAGCCCTCAAGATTAGCTCATTGTGTTAATGAAACTAGCAACTGTATTGAAAAATCCCCTAACATGATGGATTTCAGTGACCAGACATTATGATACAGTGGCTGCACAACAACAAACATTCACACTGTTCTGGGTGCTTTTATCAGCAGGAAGTTTGCAGAGTTTTATTGCTATTAATCTGTTTGTTGGACTTAGTAGCTACAAAGCTACTGGCTGTAGGGTACCAGGCCACAGGATGACCCGAGCTCAGGCCATGCCCTGTGTTTTCCCCTTGGTCCCCTCTCTCCCCCGTAGCAGCTGCGGGCGATGCTCTGTAAGAGGCTCCCGCAATCTCCGCCTGTTTCTCATGACGGCCGGTGAGTATCACTCCCGTCACCGTTCTCATTTCACTCGACCTTGCACAGACCGCACCAGATAAGTTTATGTAACCAGTCCAAGAATTTAATACCCAGTTTATCACCAGTTTATTACCTAGGTACAACCCAGGGCTGTAATCGTAAATTTACATCTCGAACTTTTCAGAGCTTCGTCTGCAACCCACACCTCAATACCCACACACCCTGTGGCACACTGAGCTTGGACTGGAGCCTGAATAAAATCTAAGACTGTCTTTATGACTTGTAATTGTTTTTAAAATTGCTATTCCACAGCTGACATTAAATACATAAATTCTGTGACCCTCCAGTAAACGAGCTATAACTAGCCGAAAAGTGACAGACATGATTATCCATAGCATCTAGGAAATAGTCCAGGTAAATGTTGCATTTTAAATTAAAATCTAAGTAGGTTTTGCAGTTTGGGGGCTACATGCTTTGAAAGCTTTGCCTGACCTTCCCCTCTTCTTTCCTCTTACTGCATAAACCAGAACCATCTATATACCTCTTCAGTCTCACAAACCCACACTGAAAGGTTCTCTCTTTTAATGATCCCATCTTTTAGCCTCATACAGATGTGAACATCTTCCATGGGATGCCAATCACTATAATGTGATTTTACTTCTGCACAGTGTTTCTGGGCATGGAAATCAACACAATTTGCACTTGGCACAGAAATAAATGGGGCCATTTACACATCAGAGCTATCACTACTGGATTTCTGACAATAGCTAAGTGATTCTGCTGAAACACATAGCTAATTTATAAGACAAACACCTATGCTATTGTTCTGTAGACTTTGAGAATTACTTACTAACATTGGAAGGTCAAACAGAAAAGGCAGTTACTCATATGGATTGACTAGCCACTGCTTACTATTTTTTCTTATGACAGAGAGAAGCCAAAGTGTTAGAACAAAATGTTTTGGAACATGCTTGCTTTTTTTTCCCCCCTCCATTTACCTGCAGACAGGCAGTATGTAATTGATCACTATGTAAACCACTTAGAAGAAATGTCATAGCAGGGAAGGAGCCTGGAATATTTATTTGATCTTTCTATGGGTTCCTTCAGTACATAAAAAGTTACTCTTAAAGGTTTGACTTGTTAAAGACATCTTGCATCAGGGAGGGAAAGATTCATCTTATGCTAAGACACAGCATTTGTCTGACATCAAATTTTAAAATTCAGTAAAATAATGAGCAGGTGTATCATAAACAAAAGTGCATAGCAGAACTCAGATTTCTTATAGTAAAATCACGTTCCTGAGACACCAGGAGGATATTTATTTAGCAGGATAGTCCATGCATATTTAAATGCTTAGTCATAATACATTCCATATATGTGAAACAGAACACTGCTTGAAGAGTAAAATACCTTGCCAGTGAGATTCGTGCTCGTTGACCTCCACTCAGAATGATTCCACCTTCACCCAGCAGTGTATAATCCTTGTCTGGGAACTTGGAAATATCCTGTTAACAATTATTTTTTTAAGAATCAGTATCTTCAATATCCAAGAAACTCAAGCTACAGATTTGATGGAAGCATAGTGTTCAATTGTCTACAGACAGTTTGAAAAGCAGTTGAAAGGAAAAAAAAAATCCCATAGAGGTTTATTTATTCCATTTGTTTATGTAGTCAGAAATGGTGATAAAAGAAAATCTATCATTCTATTGCAGAAAGCAATCACGAGCTGCAAGGTATTAAGAACAAATATTTGTCTGAATAATTACTCTCCATAAAAGCAAGGAATGTACCTTCATACTATGTCAGTCCAAGACATTAACTGCTCAAATGATGATAAATGCACTTGCTGCTGAAGTTAGGGACAACAAGAAGCAAACTGAGCTCTTCAGAACCCAGAGATATATATACTTCAGGCAAGTTCATTAAAGAAGGCTTGACAAGCATTCCTAGCCAGGAATGCTCATGGCTTGCAAAAGTTTTGGGAACCAAGTTCCACTGCTTGGGCTGTAAGTTATTCAGAACTCATGATTATGTTAAAAAAATTTTAGCCAGGGATAAAAGCAGAAAATACCATTTCACTCACATACGAGACACAGAAAGGAGAAAAGGACACTCTCTTGTCCCACTGGTAGGCATAGCCAGAAATTTTCTTGAGAGGAGTTTTTAGCACTGAAATTGATGATCCATGTAAACCACAGAAATTCATGGAAGTGGAGTGGCTCATGTGCCTGAAGGCTGTCTAGTTTTTCTACATTTAGAGTTACTCTAACAAAAAAGAATAATTCTACCTTCAAGCCTTACCTCACCTACATCCATAAGCCAATACAACGACACCACTGTCGCTGTGGTGGATGTAATTTCAACACTTTTCCCAGAAACACAGGCTGGAGGAGCTTCCTGTGCCTCATGGCACCTGGGCTTCCAGGGGATACAATTTCAGGACAGTTTGTCATGGCAGTTTGCCATGCAGAGTGGGAACCCCTGGCTGTGCCACGAGCTCCCAGTGCCTGTGCTCACTGCTCAGCAGCACCATACTGCCTGTGCACACCTTCCCACTCCCAAGGCAGGGTTCCCCCACAGCCAAGGAAGCTGACTGAGGCATCCAGTACCAGACAAGATCAGCTCCAGTGTTCTCATGCACCACACATATTTTCCTTTCAGTGCAGCTTCTGAGGAAAAAAAGGTGGCATGCATTGTCCCTCAGAACCTGAGCTTCTGAGAGCAATCTTTAGGCCATGCTCTGGGAGGGGTATCCTGTTTTGGGGTCTCGTCCTGCGGGCAGCCAAGGGGCAGGCAGGAGCTCAGCTGCCTGCAAGCTCTCTGCAGCAGCCACAGAAATCCTAGGGCTTCCAGACTGGAAGCCACACGAAGCACTTGCAGGGCAATACTACCTGGGATCCTAAGCTGAGCTTCTCTCTGTAAGTTTGTATTTCATACAAACTCATACACAGTCCAATTTTGATGGCCTCTGCTGCAATTTTGGTGGTTGATCACTCTCTGTTGGGCAGCCCATTGGCATTCTAGGCCTCTGAGGTTTTGCAGAACAAATAATAAATAAATAAATAAATAATATAAATAAATAAATAAATAAATAAATAAATAAATAAAGATCCTTCCGGAAAATGTTTCCTTCTTCCTCCCCTGCAAATTACCCTGACCTCAGGAACAGAGTGAACAATGCTGTTCAGGCTTGGAACAGTGACAGATGAAGGGTCCAGCCACTCAAGAGCTAGAAAGTGACCGCCTGGTCTGTCAGGAAATGGGAGATTCTCACAAGTCTCTAATTTGATAATAGCATTTACTTCCTGATTTAGAGAATTCTGACCTTAAAATCAAGATGCTCTTATGTGCGGAAAATCTATTGCAGGTGATTTTTAAATTACTCTCATGTTAACTAGTTATTTCCCTCTCATTAATGGAGACACAAGCAAATCCCTGGTATTAATGTAACAGCTCAAGTATTTGGATAAAGAGGAATGTGAAAAACAGGTTCAGCAACAGTTTTAAAGAAAAGCTTTCTGAATATGACTAAATCACCCTCCTATAAGTCATGAAATACTTAGAGAGAACATGTGAAATTCTGGCATAAAATGTTTTCTGGCATTTCTTTGAGACAATCTGATCAGATCACTTGTGGTCTCATTATGTATGCAAGAGTCATGTTACTCACCTGTAACTTCAACATTAACATAGGGATCTGCATGATTAAGTATGCAGGTCTCTAAGCTGATTTGAGCTGTTTCCCACTTCTACCAGTACTGCGGCCTGTAATGGTACTGGTGCCCTTGCTGTTTCCTGATTCCACTCCTTCCCAAAAAACCCAGGTGTAGAACTGAACCCAGCATGTCTTCTCCCTCAAACAGGGTAAAATCCCAGCTCTACTGAAATTCATTGCTTTAAAGGTTGTGGGATTTCATCAGATATATTTCTTTGCAGGTGCGTCAACATGGAATTTTAATCAGACTTTTAATGAGTTCCCCTTCTGCTCTCCTCTACCCTTCACCTCGAGATAATATATGGCATGGAACAGACAAAGAACCTTTCAAGCTGCAATTAAAATAATTAAGAAATGTTTAGTAATTTCTTTCAAAGGCGTAAACAAAGTAATGAAGTCCAATAGACACACAATGTTAATTGTTGGAACACGCATGACCTATTGTAATAAAGTACATAGGGCTGGTCCAAATACATCCTTGCTGTCATTTTATGCAGGAAGTGAAATCAAGCCAGGGACAAACCTAATGTAATGATGCTGGACAGAACAACACTCAGCACATGCATAAAGTATGAAGCAGCCACTGGATTTTCTTTAACATGTCTATTTCTAAATGCTTGAACTGAGAAAACGGTTGGTAACAATTCATACATGAAAGCCTTTTTAATATCATACATGATACCCTTTTTAATAGTTATTTGCATTTTTTTCAGTGAAAACGCCATATTCATCTTCCTCAGCAGTAAAGAGATTGCCCTTGTAATACCTTTGGGCTTGGTAAGGAAGAATGCAGCCAGGATAGCTTCAGGGTGAACAGGAAATATGATCTTGTTATTAAAAAAGGAAACCTCAGAATGGACTTCACACTCCAAGTCTTTTGTATAGAGATTAATTGTTATCAGAATCGTTTGATAAATCATTAGCAACAATGAAGACAATAAAGCATGACAGAAAACAGCCTATAAGAACCAAGAGTTGCTTAATATGTCCAAGGTTACTCACACTACTCAAGCGGTTGTAATGACAGAACCTAAATATTTTATTTATGTGATTTGTTTTTCCTCCTTAAATTTGTCCTTAATTATGTGGAGTTTGATTGTCTCTCCTCTGCCTTTCCTCATAAAAGAAAAAACAGTTGTGAATCTGATGGAACAGAGCATCAGTCTTGACTCTCTGCATTTCATCTTCATTCTATTTCAGTTCTCTATTTACCTTCTGTTTTTATTACAGTCATATCTACAGTCATCTCTGTCCCCTTCCTTTTCTTCATTGCCATTAACATTTTCTATGCTTATTTTCACAGTTCCCAGAAAATCCCCCACTCTCATTGCTACTGAAGTAATTTTCATCATCTTTTGAATTTTTTAAAGTTTTGAAATCAAGACTCATGTTTCAGACTCATATCTACTACAGAATACTTCTATGAATTTTTAAAAGATTAATAATTTTCAATAATTTCTTGTATCTTGGCTTTTAGTTAACCAGCTTGAACAAACTTGAATCCTCATTTTCTTCGGAATTAAGCCAGAGAAACAGATTTCTTCTAAGTATTTCAAATTTTTTTTTTTAAATTTTATTTTAATTTTTGTATTACTCTCTTCTCTTTACCTGCTCGTTCTGTAAGCCAAAGCTTTTGTTAGACTTTAGCTGAACCCTTTATGAAGGACTCATGATCTAAAAGCATAAGCTTTGTTTTTGCAACAGTTTGTGACCTTGAACAGAGTGTCAGGCTCACCCAAAACTCACACGAACGCTGGCAAAACTTGTTTTCTCTATGGCAAAATATTTCCGTGGAAATATTTTTGAAACATGAAGTAGTCAGTGCATTTGGGTAGGTTAAATGCAGAGTAAGAGAATTAAATATGATTCCAGAAAAGACACAGAAGATAGGACAACACCTAAGGTAAGTCCAGAGCCCTGTACCTGAGACAGGGAAAGGGGTGGGGAGAGCTGTCTTGAAACATTATTTAGTTTTTGAACTAAATAATATCAACAGAGAACATTGCAGGGTGGTGGTCTGTTAACCATATTTATGTGATCACTGAGAAACTTCTTGAAGTCCATGCATTTGGGAGCTTCTCTCCAATCAAGATATTCCTCTGCTACAACGAAACTGTTCTAGCCTCTTAATTTCCATTTCACTCAGAAAACCCACTGTCTGCAGCCCCACAGCTGATCTGCCAATGATTTTGGGCCAGAGATAAGAGTTTCAATTAGAGGAGCCTGTGTAGGCCAGTGGATCACACCAGGGTGGGATGGAAAAAAACATAAAGGTAACCAGCTTTGGGGCCCACATGTCTGAGATGCAACGGTGGGAGCGGGAGGTTTGACATGGTGCTAAGAACACCAAGGCTGTGAGTTCCATCCCCAGATGGGCTTAAGAGTTGCACTTAATGATCATTGTGGGTCCCTTCCAGCCCAGGATATTCTGTGAATCTGTGACATATTGTGTGGACTTTTGGCCTGAAAGAGGCATTTATACTCTTTTAGCTGTTAGGATGTGATAAATTTCACCTTAACATGCCAGTGGCTCTCCCCAGCTGTGAAGACAGGTTAAGTCACTTGCTCTCACATCATTTACACCATAGACGTGTACCTGATTAGATAACCAAGTGCCATTTAATACCCTCTTGTAGAGAATTACATACCACAAAGTACTCTGTTCCACACTTGAACCCTTTATTGTTCCTCTCTTCCACACACTTTGTTATCTACCCATTTCCCTTGTGAAAATGAGGCTCAAAATCACAGCACAAAGTATTCACTCGCTGACATACTAAATTCTCAACATCTGCTGATTTAGTCATGTGACCAAAGGAAAGAAAAAAACCCAGAAAAAACTAAAAATACTCAAACCAAACCCAAACCAACCAAAAACCTACCCAAAATCACCACACATAAAAGGAGCTGGAGCAATACATGGGATGCAAGGATGTGTTTTGGAGCATTCTTGACACTGCAGTGAACTTCTCCCAGGGTGGATGCCATCCTTTGCAAGCAGACATTGAACACACGGAAACACGAACCTGGGCTTGAACATTGACTGTCTTTTTCTATAGTTAGTCTCTCCATAGTCTTGTTATTAAATGAAAATTATCTTCTGCATTCCCAGTAAACCCAGCTCAAAATTCTAGAGAATCTGGCCACAAACTTCTTTAGTACCATTATATAATTGAATTTCACATGGAAACACTTCCTCTATTTGCATGTCATGTTAAACATTACATTCATGAGCAGCTGGTGTCTCTCAAATCAGAACGAGTGTTTACTTAGAGAGTGGTAATCTCTCAAAGGTAGTTTGCCATTATGTGTTTATGGACTCTTAGGTAACTCTTGAAGGATAAAATTAATTAACTAGGTGGGAAAATATCTATCTCACATAACAAAAAGGTAAGACTGGGAGTTATGGAAGTGTGGTGTCAAAACTCATGAACCATTGGACCCACTCAAATGGGATATGAGGCTTGTTTATTTTTAAACACAAATAACTGTAACAGGTGTGCTTCTGTAGTCTTGACTGGAGGAATGCTTTCTCTTAGGATGAGTTTGTTCAGTATTAACAGCATTTACACATGAAAATTCCTGTTTCAACTGTCCAGAGATTTTACTTGTTTAACTGATCAAGGGGTAAAATCAAACAAAAAATCCAATACCCTGCATATAGCAGGCTATTAATACTGATTTTTCAACCTAAATATATGAAAAGCAAGACACATTCCTTTCCTACTCTTCATAAAACGAGTAAAAAGGATTTTGCCGACCCACATACCACCTACAAATTAAATCCTACAAATTTCCCTAAATATTCATGTTATCCCTGCCATTAAATTAATACAACCTCCAATTAATACAATCCTTAGGGATGTCACACTTTTAGAATTACTTCAAATTTAGTGGCAAATTTCCACATACATACAAACTCAGGAAGTTTACATCTCTCAGTGGCTTTTACAACATACTTGGTCCTTAACTTGATGTGTTAGGCAAAAGTTCAGACTCTTGTGCCACATTTTTTTATTATGAATGTGATGAAAGGTACTTAATAACAGGGGTTAACCACTTTGTCAAAAGTGCTGCTGAGGCAGCACTAATTCATCTTATCTTACTTTTCGAGTACCTTTCCACTTGCCCATGGGGGCTGCCTTTAGAAAATGCACTCAGAACCCATACCAATTACATCTTGTCTGCTCTTTAGTATAGCCTGCCAATATAAGACATCAGGGGTAGGTTTGAGGTAATACCTGCAAACTCAAAAGTGCTCTTAATAAAACAATTCATTTCAAAAAGGCTTCTAAATAAACAAAAAATGGTAAGGACTACTGATCTGTATTGGAGTAGTTAAACCTAGGAGGGTAAAACCTTCACTTTCTCATTTGCTTAGTGGAACCTTAGTTTTAGAGGGCATATTAAATTAGACACTCACCCTGCTTTCTTGCTTCCTAAAATAATCACTGTTTCCAAGAAAAGGAAAAGAGACCAAGAAGGTAGTGGAGAAGGAACAGGTAGCCCTTTTCCTATACATCATGAAAACATTTTACTGTGATGTTTTGCAGGATGGATCATATAATATAAGGGTATTGGCACTGCCTTGAGTTCAGAACCATACAAAAATATGGGTAATGTCTAGAAACAACTTACATCTCATTGCAGTCATATTCAATGTGTGCCACGCTTTCAGAAAGAATTTTTGCCAGTAAGGCTGTTTCTATCAGATACCAAGAACACTAATGAAACTCTTAATGACAATGACTTTATCTCAACTCCAAAGCACTTTTTTTGTTGTTATTTTACCTTTTAGTGCTTTTTTTCTTAACCTCTTCCCATTTACAAACTGCAGGAATGAGAAAAACATTGTAAAACATGATTTTAACTCCTCTGATGCCCTACTTACCCTCAAAAGAAAAATATAATCAAGAAATGTATTTGTAATCAAGTTATGAATAATTTTATGCATATAAAACAGGCTACAGTACCATAAAAAATACACATGAGACGATAAGTTTAAAAAGTATCCTAGGCATACTTTCACTGATGCACAGAGATGCAGTTCAGAACCCATCTCATGACTGCTCAGAATTATGTACCTGTACAGGGACATCCTGAAATTATGGGAAGCAGTGGTACTTAGATCTGACACACCTCCCTCACGGAGCCTTCAACACAACTGTCTTCCATGATGGAGTTTCCACAACTCAGACCTTGTACAGCTCGACTGCCTTGCACTGTGGTGCCCCTGCTCTCCCCATGTGCCAGAGAACAGCTCTGAGGAGCAGGGACCAGGAATGAAACCTATGACACTCTACTGATGTCACAGGTGTCATCAAGCAGCACTGCACTCCAAGGAGCACCGTTAAAACACACAGACTCCCAAAACAGTGTCTACTGTAGGACAATTCCCTGGTCTGACCGCCCGCCCGTCACTCACCTGCCTCAGGGGTGACACAACAGCCACGCCATGCTCGAGAAAAAAGGGTACTTGAGAGACATGGACACACTAATTAACCTTGTAACCTCGGGCACAGACTTACATCCTAGTGCACTGTGCCCTACACACACACTTTGTCAAACTATCTTGGCATAGCATTTATGAGGTATGCAGATCTCCAATATATCATGACAATTTCCTTTTCAATCTTCATCTACTCTTTCACAGTACATCATGAACAGGTATAATGGCACAAGTGGAGGGTAGGCGAATTGCACCAAGGCAACAAGATTAAGAAGCTGAAGGGAGAAATCTCCTATGAGAGTTAAGGAAGTACAAATGTAGCTACCTGAACTACTTGGACTAAAAAATGTCCTTTTGGACACTTCAGTGCTCTAAATTCCTATAAACTTATGTAAGCTCATGAAAGAAATAAAAGAAAATCCTTTTGTTGCTCATCGTTTCACTGCTTTTCAGGAATACTTTTTGTGATTAATCAAAATTACCTGAAGAAGAAATCATCTTTTTAACCTTCCTTTTGATGGGTCCATACACAAATAGAACAAAATGCAAAGATGTGAGAATGTCTTTTAGAACAACATAAAAATTTCTTCCCTTCAAGAAAAACCTACCAAATTTCCTTGATTTCCCATACAGGGAAAATTCTGTTCTTGGACACCTAAAAATATGGAAAGCTCTGGGAAATATTCGCTTGCACTTTGTATCTTTCATACTTACTCAAAGATAAATTTGCATTGCATACTTAGCAACTCTGAAGAGACTCTAAGTGATATCTCCTTATTAAACTAACTACATACCAAATAAAAAAAGTCAGGCAGGAGAATGTAGCACTGACTTTCATGAAAATTCTCATGCACCCCAAATTATTTAAGTTACACTTCTGTAATATCATTTCCATATCTCTATAGACCTCAAACAGAGTGGAGAGAACCTTTCATGACATCACCTGGCATCAGTACCCTGTTCTGCTGCAGACAAGAGCAGGCTACTCATTGCCTGTCTGGAAGCCTCAAACCCACGTAAATGGTATGACATGACCCACACAGAGGCACCTGCAGAATTTTATTGGCACTAATAAACAAGAAGAGGGAAAGATATCAAATTCACGAGATGTACTAGATCTTCAGTTTGCTTCCTCTATAGGTTGATGGTGGAAATGGCAAACTAAATAGGCACTTCACAGGTATATTACTTTTCACCCCACTAACACCTCTATTTGCCTGTTGAGTCAAAGAAGACGTCTTTGTATTCTAAAAACATTTTTGTGAGAATGGAGCTTGGAAATAAATCTGACTTAGCCATTGTTAAGAGCTCTATATTAACTGACTTGGAGCACATGGGAAATAAGGAAATAAACTCTCTTGTATCACCAGTCCTTGGCTTCTTGAGAAGAAGTTCTAGTTCTATAAGAACTAAACTCAGCAGGCCTGTTTTCAGGTGGAATATATAACTACCTGGGAAGGCTGCAGAGAAGAGGGCAGAGTGAACTCAGTTAGGCAAAGTCACTCTGGTTTCTCCTTTCTGAAGAATGAGAACAAACTCACACACACAAACTCCAATGCAAAGCACTAATATAACAAACCCCTAGAAGGTCACATTAGGGAATAAACAGGGAATAAGAATTTGAAATCCATCCTTCAATCTGCCATACTGAGTCTTGTTTGGTAACTAACTCATGAAAGCTAGCAAGACAAGAAAGCATAATAACAGCAATAAGGTAATGCATTTGGCTTCCTTCCAGACTATTCTGCCTTCTCTTCAGACCAGCCCAATTTATTCAGTCCAGGAGAAAAAAAAACAAAACATATAAGTATCAAACCTGATCTCAGATAATAAACCCTGCTAGGAGGTGAAGCATATCCCTCTGCACAGAGCTGCACCAACACAGATCAAAGCTGGCTTGATTGAACCTGCTTGGAGAACAAAGGAGCTGCAGCCTACTGAGACATGGAGCCATCCCACGGGCACTGAGACACCAAGCTGTCCCACCAGCACTGAGACACCGAGCCACAGAAATCTCCTGCTGCTCCAGGAAGGGCCTGGCTTGGGAAGCCTCCTTGAGCAAGGGCAGCTTTGAACTGCTGAAGCCAGCTGTTTCTTGAGCTTTGGCATCAACTATAACTTTCACAACTGGGGTTAAGGACAATTCTACAGAAAGCCTGACACAGAAGTTGTCCATGCTCCTGTCTTCAGGAGCTTCCAAAGAGATTTCCAGCAAACAAATCAAAAATCCAAACATAAGCTGAAATGCCCAGAAAACACGCAGGGCAATATTACTTTACCACTTAACTATACCCTGTTCTGAGATAAAATGCAGTGGTAACTTTATCTTATTTTTAAACAGACTGGCTGTGGTTTCTTGCTTGACTGGTGCTAAGGAAAAATCTGTTTCACTATGTGGCCAAAAGAAAAACCCTATTCAACACAGTTAAATATTCACTGGTTTTATTTGTATATTACAAACAAAAAATTAAGGCATAGCAAATTTTGCAGAGGTCTTAAATGCTGGCTCCTTGCATACCTTGCTATGTGTAAAATATATTTCCTTACACTACCCTCTGTAAGCATCAAACACATACAAGAACATTTTCATGTGATTGTACTCATTGTGGGCTGCATGTCACATAAGGATGCACCCTGCAATTATTTCCAGTGTATGAACTTTTAGTGTATACAAAGAAAAAAATCTCAGATTTAGTCAAAGTTTTCTACTAAATGATTCAGATTTCTGCCACAAAGTTCCAGTTATCCCTGGAGCAATTTTTGAAGTGCAAAAGAAAGGAGAAAAACAGGTTGATTTCTAAAACTGTAAGGAAAAAGCTTCTTTATGTGGGAGAATCATGACAAAAAAAATTAGGAATAATCTATTTGTACATAATTTCTTCAATATCAATAGATTTACTCAGGTTTGTAACTAGCAAGGAAGGCTGAGAAGGCAGACACCATGTAATCTCTGAGCCAGCTTACTTAGCTTCTGTTGTGTAAACTACCAGAACTGTCAATGCCAGTGTATCTCCCAAGCAGCTGGCTACAAGACGACTTGCAGTTCCACAAAATTGGGTTGTCAGGCTGAGTTCCTTAAATTTCAGAAATTTCTCACTTGCTTTAAGCCCTATTCCCATACCTTTTCCTTGGGGTTTTTCACTTGAGTAGGGTCACAGGTCTTAAAAGTCCTAGATGACTAACCTCTTCTAGTTGGCAGGCTTTGATGACACTCTTGTACCGGTATTCATCATAGGATACACCAAAAATTATGTTTTCTTTTATTGTTCCAGGCATGATCCAGGAAACTTGAGGTGAAAAGGATATCCTTCCACTGTGTTTAATTTTACCCTGCGAAGGTTCCAATTCCCCCATTATCAACATCAGAAGAGAAGTCTGAAAAAAACATTAACACTTGATTAATATATCAGAGATCTGTACAACAAAAAGAACTGTTGAACAAAGAGTCACTCTGCTAAGTTGCTTAAATGGCATATTTGTTTCATCAAGAGTGTCCCTGTAAGTACTCTTTTAGTGCAAACTGCAATTAGTGGAGATTTTCATGATATGTGTGATTCTGAAAGAACTCTAATATATGAGAAACTTAATGTAATAAATGATAAAAATTGTGTAAGATATTTTGTAAAAAAGGCATGCTGCTGCAAAAGTATGTAATTTTAATGAAGGTATCATTATTTTACAAGGTAAAAATCTATCTGTGAAATACATACAGACATAAGGTACTAGTATTTATAGAGAATTCTATTTGATTTTTAACATTATCAGTGACTATTTTGTTTGTTCTTTGTACAACATAATTCATGTTTATAATTTTGCTAGTGCTTATAAGTATTTTATCTGTATTGCCTCGAAAAATGCAATTTCTATGTGTAAGTATATACAATTGCTCAGTATGATCTCAATTTTCCTCTGTAACTGTTAACTCATTTACGTGAATGCATGACCTAAGTATATTTACTATTTCCCTTCATAAAAGAATTGATTGCAATTGCAGTACTGACATGTTATAATTTCAAAGTTAATCAGTAGCTTGTAGTAACCTTGTCACACATCATTGGCTACTAGATCAAAGAATAGAATTGAGAAATACACGGAAAAATATGTTACACAGCCATTGCAGTGGTGCTCTTAACACCAATAAACACTCAACAAAGCTGGGACGTAACAGCCAAAGATCTGAAAAATCTAAGCCACAGTTTCATGCTGTCAAGCCCAGAGATCCTTTTGCAAGTTATACAGTGTACTGAGGGCATCTCACGAGATTCCTTCTCTTACACCAGAATCTGACTTTTCCAAAATGCTGAGTAAGAATTTCCTGAGTCTTGCAAAGGACAGCTGCTTGGTGTGTTTTGTACACTGGATGTTAAACAGCTGCATCTTGTGCCATATAACCCAAATTAGAAAACAAAACAAAACCAAAACAAACTCTACCTAATACTGAAGCAATGTTAAAGAGCTGATGTCAGGTTTCATAGCTGTTATAGATAAAATAGTTAATAGAGATAAAATTGTGCAGCCTGTTTCACGGGCCCGACAGTTCCTGGAATACACAGTAACAGCTTCAAGCACCATGAGGGAACCCTTACATTAAGAAGGTGTAAAGGAAGGGCAGTATTTTTGGGGGGATGGTGGGTGGCAGGCAAACCTTATTTTTTGACTTTCATAGTATTAACTTTTTGAGTAATATTATAAGGCTTTTATTTTTATTGTCTTGGAAAGTGCATTTTTTAATGTATATACTCACATAGACTGTTCAGTGTAATCTGAATTTTCCTCTATTTCCTATGCAGCAGAATAAAGGAGATATGCATACATCCTTCAGCATTTCCTAGTTCACATTTCTGTATTACGATTACCAGCAGTAGCAATAGCAATGGATAAACTATTCTGTTAATTCAGAAATATCACAATAAAATGCACCTTAACACATCATCTTGAGGACAATCTCATGTTCCGAGTCCCTTGCTCTCTCTTGTGGGGATCATTAGTGAAAAATAAGAAGCTTTGATCAGACTGAAATTGATGGGTCCCTTTTCATTGACTCCAACAGACCAAAGGTTTTACCCCATGCAAGTAAAAGAAATCATAATATTTTCACCTATAATTTATTAAACAGGACAAGCATAATGAACATTTGTTTTAACTTTCATATCTCCTCAAAAAACGAGTGAAGATGAAAGAATTATCAAGACTCATCTAATTAACTTGCTATTCAAAGTGAAAAAGAGTATCACAGTTCAACTCATTTTATATTAATGATGTTAATTGGATGTGTCATCTGCAAAAGAAATGCATTGATAACATTTTGGGGTAGTAAAATGACGAATAATCTAAACCACAACATTTCACAGGAAGCCACCGATTTCAGCAGCATCTCCCCGGGGTTTCACATGGGTCTCAGGAAGCCCAAGTGAGGCACTATAGGACCAGAGCTAAATGATCAGGTACACCACATGTTCAGGGCACTCACACCTGGCCATATTCCTGCCAGTCTTGTCTGGTTACAAACCACTTTGTGTTCAATTTTTTCCTTAAAATATTAGCAAGGCAGAGGGAAAAAAGCTTTCTAGCACACTGAGCCATCAGAATATCTATTCTATATTCTTCATTTTTAAAGGCAAAGAGATTCTCACCATGAGCCTTAACTTTAGGTTTCAGTCTGCATTATTTCCATAAAATTTCCTTTTACTTCCAATGGGAAAACATTTTGTCATTAAATTGCTATTTCTTTATAATTCTGTTACTTTCTATTACAAAAATATCTGTCTCATATTTTAGTGAAACTTGCAGCTTATCCATACTTTTTCCTGCAGGAATCATTTCTGCAGCAAGCACAGGATAGCAAGAATACAATAAAAATACAGGTAACAACACAATATTATTCCTTACAGTTATTAGGACTCTTGTTGAACCAGCAGAAACAGAAATACCTTGCCTGCTCCAGTAGATCCAGAAACAGCTAATAGCTGCCCCTTCTCAATCTTGAAATTTATATCCTGAAGAACAGGAGAGGCATGAAGGGGAAAATTACTGAAGAAGAGATTGCTGTCAGTGCTAAGAGCTTTGCTGTTGTTGTGTTCCTGGTTTGCTTTCACAAACAGCTCTCCAATTCCCTGCAACATACATGGATATATATTTGATGTACATAATACATAAATAAAACATGCATATGCAGTGATGTATATCATACTATGGATTTATGAAAACATATGAACTTACTTGTCTCATGTTACTTTGCCTATCAATAAAATACTCATTATATTCTTAAATATACTTTTTAAAAATGTATGTATTGGACTTGTACCAAAATTTGTGGACGCAAACAAAATTAGCTTATTGTAGAACTGTTTTCCAATGTTTATACATGCCATAGCCTGATTCTGTTTCCAGGCTGGCCTAAGTCAGTAACAACTATACTTATTACAGGCCTTAGCACTTATTAAAAGGTTTCTTCCAAGGTTTCTCAGCTGTGGATAATTTGATATCATGCATTGATTACTTGCTAAGTATTCCTTACCTGCTGAGAGCTGAAGCTGGTTAAAATGAAAGAGTGGAGGCTGCTCTTTTTAGAGAGCATCAGGGCAAATATTTTTTTAAAAAATACACTCTGTGTTTTAATATAGTTTGGGTAAAAGTACCAACCTCATCCCAAAAAGCTGTTACTTTGTCCAGCTCAACCCCAGTGGTTGTTAGATTATACTCCAGAGCTTTATATTCCTTTTTCAGCAGGAAATCCTAGAAACACCATGAAAGCAGATGAAACAGTAAGGGACAAGGTCATATAGCACAAAGCAATCCATATTTGCCTACATGGAGCACTAATACTTCTGATGGCACTTTTGCATTACAGTGCTTTCAGCAACTAATAATAAATACAAATTATACAACATTTTTGGATGCAGAAGGAAGTGTTTTTCCAACTACCAATTCTTTCATTGCTAGTGAAAACATAGCCATAAAAGTATTTGGTTCTGATTTAGAAAGAATATCAAAACTAGGCACTTGTTTTGCTTTCAGGACTTGTATCTGGCAAGATAACCCCTCTGAGTTTAACCCTTTTCAAACAAAGCTTTGGTTTTGGAGTAAGATGTAAAAGGTTGCACTCTGGTAAACAGTGAAACAAAGCAGCTACATGCTGATATCTCCCTTTTCCAAAACTGCAAGAGTTTAAAAGAGTTAGAATGATCTCTCTAACAACAAAAATAAAAGGCAGATAATTATCCTGGCAAGTGCAGCACTGATGTAGTGTAATTTCAAATGACTTAAGTCAGCAACCCCGTGCCTGTGTTGCCTTCTGGGATAGCATTAGGAAATAAGGTAAGCCTGTGCTAATGCAGGAAAGACAGTCTCTCTATTCCATTATTTTATTAAGGTTATCTGTAGATATTGTCTCCTCCAAACTCTACTTTTCTAAACTATGTGGAAACAAATGGATCTACATGGGCAATACAATGGAAAAAGCAGACTCATGAGGAAATCAGTTCTCAACAGTGAACTTGCAAATTTTCCAAGTAGAACAAGAAGAAGGGTTCTGTTGGCACAACAATTAAGCAGCTGATTGAAAGAGCAGGAACTGAAAAACTGGGAGGCAAGACACACATGATTTATTTAAAAGAAAAAAAAAAAAAGAAGAAAGAAAACGGAAATTATAGCTGTGCTTTCATAACAAAGGGGTCATCCAGTGGAGTTCCTGGAGCAGTGATAGTCAGAGAGAGCACACTGATTCTGAGATATCCTGGTCTAAATAATGTGTAAAAATACAATAACCCAGGGGATATACCTGGCCCAGTAAACTCTTTAAACTGATGCAGAAATTAAATCAGAGAGATGTGCAAGTGGTTTATTATTCTTATTTATATTTCTTAAAAGTAGTAAAGGGCTTTGGTGTCCTGGGATTCTGTCCTGTCTGTCTATGGGGACTGTACTGAACCTGCCACAAAGAGATGATTATTTGTGGGTTCTGGAGCACCCATTTGCTAACATCTCCAAAGACAAGCATGCAGAGAAATGAGGGCAATGTGGTGACAACAGGGCTTGCCACTTCTGTGACTGTGTCCAGGGCACTGGACACACTCTTCCAGGAAACAAGAGAGACAAGATACTTTCACTAATGCCCAGGGAATCTGAGAGCACAAGGAAAGCCTGTAATGGGACCTAAAAAGGCAACCTTCTGGATGTCAAATAGAAAGGTTTATGGCCAGATTTCTTGTATTTCCTGCACAGTTGAAAGCCATAAAAGTCCTACACCTACTTCTTATTCTAGACTGAGATTCAGGCATCTGATTGGAAGATCTTCATCTGAAGATCTTTAGGTTCTGTATTAGTTATTTTTATCACACTAAAAATAATAAAATCTATGTTCTACAAAAAACCCCACATCTATAAATATGCAATGAAAAAGATCTTAGATTTCACCCCAAAATAGTGTAAGAATTCTCTTCCTAGGGAGTAATTTCAGAACAGCAGATAAAAAAGACAGAGGTAATGAGAATCCACCCTGATTTTAGTCAGCACATAACCCTCTCATGCTGGTACATGAGCAATTGATCTCAGTAGGTAAGGTGGGTAATAATTATTTGACTGGTACCTTAATTATGTTTGCTACTCATAATGAATGAAACGCACATTTGCATAAAATGCACAGTCTCCTCCTGTTGTTGCCACTAATGTCTAGAAAAACAGAAGATCTGTGACTGCAGCTCCTGGAAGCCATGCTATATAAAACACGTACTAATTCTGAACTTCCTTTTCTGAAGGAAAAAACTTCTCTTAAGCACCACAAGTTATGGTTTTAATAAGTTTCTTGTTCTGCAATGAGAATAACTAACTAAATATCACCGTTCAGAAAAAAAGCAGCAAGCAGGTAGCAGGACACTCATGTGGTTATGCTGCCTGGGGAACAATATCAAGATTTATAATGACACTTCATGGTGTTTAGTCAAAGCAACATATATTCCAAAAGTCTGCATAAATGCTGTGTGCTTTTGCTGATCAGCTGACAAGATAACACGATATAAAGAATTCGCTTACGTACTTGGGAAGATTTCAGTCTCTGTACCCTACCTGTATCTTGTTTATTGCTCCAATAGAGTCATACCAGGTCTGTACAGAGCCGGGAAACTGCCTGGTCACTGTCATTCGAAGAACAATGCAGAAGGAAATGGTGGTGAATATTTTTCGGAGAATAATTCCTTTAATCACAGCATACGGAAGCACAGCTAAGAACACCACAAAAAAGCCCGAGAAGAAGAAGGCTGAGCTGTTGAAATATCTCACATAAGCTGCTTTTCGTGTAAGCTTCAGTTCAGTTCTGTTAAAAAAAAATACAAATGATTAGTGTAGGATTTCACAGTTTACAACACACTTTGGATGGAACTGTTGGCATAGCAATTAACTCAGAGGCTCACTCACCCTTCTTATTTTCTAGAATTGCAGCTATCAAAAGTAAGACTCCAAACTGGTTTGGGGACTAAAAAATCATTAGAGTCAAATTTTGACATCAGCATTCAGAGATGTCAGACAAAGTAACAATAATCTGTCATGATTTACAGACCCAATAAGCCACAAGCTTCTACAATTCCTGGCACAACCAGTCTGAAGCATCTAACACTGTGGTATGTGATGTACTCCCTGAAGCATCATCCCATACTCATTTAGATGCATGACTCCTCTAGAAAAAAGATACTTTGAGAAATGCCACATTTGCTATATGTTACCATAAAAAAACCCATTAAAATAGTCTGATTATAAGGTCATCTTCTTCTGCATAGCAACCTACTAATGGCTTCACCCAGGAATTAAGCTGGCACTTAACCTCAGTTTGAAGAGGTGGAAGGCAGGGAGTCTGCTCTCCACCCTCCTTTCTCCATAGAAGCTCAGTCTACAGAGAAGCTTACTGACCCCTGTGCAGTCAGGAATGCAATCAGTGATTACTCCAAGATGTTTCCACAAGGTCCATACATATTATAACAAACTATTAAATAAAAAGATAAATAATCCAGGGGGTATAAATAATAGCTCTAACTCACAGTGCTGAAGATTTCTATTGACTGCTCTCATTTTGATCCTGTTCAGTTTACATCCCCCAGATGTCCTGCTACCTGGTGCCCAGTTTTGCCTGGACAGAGGCACCTCTGCTGCAGTGACAGAGCAGTTGCTCTCCTGAAAGAGCAATTAAATGGGGCTAAATGGTCCTAGACCCCAAGATGCCCATTCACTGGGTGAGTGCTGTGACCACTGGAATACTGTGCAGAAGTTTGCAGTCACACTGCTGGTGGCAACACGTGGTGTTGCAAGGCTGAGCACCACAACCTTTATGTGTCTCCTCATTTGACCCAGAGTGTGTATCCAAAGTTCATCCACATTAGGGCTGTGTGAAACACCCTTTCAGCTCTCCATCACACATGCATGAGAGTTGTACATGCATCCAGCACCTTACCAACTTTTGCCAGCCAAAGAGATCTTAAAAATCCCTGACAGAAAATCTGAGTTCAGCCCATTTTGGAGCAGTGCCAGCATTTCTTGTTAAGTCTGTATTGAAGCCTGAGTAAAGTAACCAGACATGCAAGTCACCACCATGCTAGAGCTATTCCCTGGGAGAAAGGGCCTTGTAAGTTCCTCCAGAACTTGTACAGAACTGTGAGTGGCAGCATGAATAGTGATAACAAAGATTTTGGGACTTGGTGCTCATCCAGTACCACATAAATATCTGGCTAGAAGCTATCAAAAAGCCTCCCAGTGCTGAAGAACACAATCCTACACCAACAGTTTGGTGGGGTGTTTTTTTTTACTTCTCTGAATACATTGCATAGCCCATAGGAGTGCAGGTATGTTTATTCAGGCATCTGTTATGAACAGTTATTTTCAGTGCTGACTTAAGAGGGCACAGAGCAGACAGCCCATATTGGTGCCTCTGAAGCTGATTAAACTGGCTTGTATCAGAAAATGCCAGCATGCAAAAATGATTTTGTGATGTGTTACAACACACTGGCTAAAATACAGACATGGCTTCAAGAACAAGGTCTTGTTTCCCAGCAGCTTAACAAGCCAAATGACTGTGAGGACCTGCAGAGCTGATTCCTCAAGCCAAATTCAACTGAAACTCTGATATTCCTGGGGTGGTGTCTTCACCAAGTGACTTGATGGATCACTTAAAAAATACAGAAGAATCATAGAATTATTGGATGGTTAGGGTTGGAAAGGACCTTAAAGTTCAATCCCAACCCTGCAGCCATAAGCAGGACACTTGCACTAGACCAGGCTGCTCCATGCCCCATCCAGCCTGGCCTTGAACACTTCCAGGCTGAGACAGCCACAGCTTTTCTGGTAACCTCTGCCAGTGCCTCAACACCCTCACAGGGAAGAACTGCTTCCTAATATCTAATCTAAATCTACCCTCCTTCAGTTCAAAGCCATTCCCCTTTGTCCTGTCATTGTGTACTCTTGCAAAACATCCCTCTCCTGATTTCTTGTAGAGTCCCTTCACGTACTGAAAGGCCACAATATGGTTTGCCCAGTGCCTTCTCTTCTCCAGGATGAATAATTTCAATTATCTCAGCCTTTCTTCATAGGAGAAGTACTCTGATCTTGTAATATGGCTAATATTCTTCCCTTTTAAAAATCCATGCATCTTACAATTAAAATTAACTTCAACATTACAAAATTTACTATAAATTATTATAGAAAATATAGATAATAAAACAACAGTCCAATTTCTAGTTTTCTGTGACCAATTTACTATAAATTATTATAGAAAATATAGATAATAAAACAACAGTCCA
This sequence comes from Cisticola juncidis, assembly GCA_013400215.1. Taxonomy (NCBI): domain Eukaryota; kingdom Metazoa; phylum Chordata; class Aves; order Passeriformes; family Cisticolidae; genus Cisticola; species Cisticola juncidis. The sequence goes on along the minus strand of VXBR01005650.1, from coordinate 791,132 downwards.
ATTTCTAGTTTTCTGTGACCAATTTATGGACTAAAATTTATTTAATTAATTTCTAGAGAATTTGCTAGCATGATATGCTCTCAAATTTCCTAAAAGCAATACATGTGACTAGTGACATCAGGTGAAACCTAAACTAGTTCCATCCTCAAGTTAGCACTCATGACCTGGATTCAGACTGAATTTCTCTGATTGTTTATAGTAAATAATTACAAATTCTAATGGTAAAGAACACTTTGTTTTCCCTGAATTGTCTTTCAGAAAGCAGCTGAACAAGAAGGTGTTTGTGGAACAATATAATTTTATGTCTTTTATTTACATGATAATATGACACTAATATTTCTTTTATTTTCCCAATCACACACCTGGCACAGAATTTTATTTCTCTGTAAAGGACTAAACAAACACAGGGGACACATGGGAGAGCTTTAATGCAGCATCACCCATCAATCAGTACCTCACCTCTCTGCCCTTTCCCAAGCACTCCTTGCCGGTAATAAAGATTTCCTTCCCGCAGGTCTCAGCAAACTTTTACCTCCTTTCGCCTTCAGGTCTGGCAGTTACAGGTCTATCCTTACATTAATGAGGAGATAAGCATTCTACAAGGCCATCTACAGACAATAAATGTAAATGTGCACGACAAAGACATGGATCTACGCTACTTTACTCCTTTCACAGACTGTATGCAGATTTTATAACCAGCTTTATCACATTTCTCAGAAAATGGCTGCTCCAGCACTTGCATTGTTTCCCTCACCACAGAAGAGGGACATCTGTTAAGCCTCAAGTAACTGCCACAAAAGGGCTTTTTCCTTTAAGATGAGGACAGGCTTGGCCAGAAACAAACACAGATCCCGCAATTGTTTTACCTGTGCAAACTAACCACTGAAACATCATCATAACAAATGAGGAAGTAAATAAAAAAAAAAGAAAAATCTCACCTCCGTAGTAAACTTGAAAAAAAAATTTGGGAAAAATCCCCAAGCTGCAGTGTGGGAATGGTTAGTTTATTGAGGATTAATGGTTGTTGCTTTACTTCTTAACTAACGTGACCACAGATGATGTTCATAGCCACCCGATTTTTTTTCTGAGTGTGGACATAAAAAAATTGTGTAATAAATGAGTACACTTACTCACGGATGTTTTCAATCATTTTTTCCATTGCATCTTCCCAACAATAGGCTTTAACTGACTGTATATTTTCAATTATTTCTGAGGTGATGACAAGTCTCTCATTGATCTTTCCCGCTCTCTTATTCCTGCAAAGTAAAAAGGCAGTAGGTCAGTCTTCATTTTTTTCATCCTGCATAGTTAGCTTGTATCCCATATCTTATGAAAAGTTTCCATATATGCCTCTGCTTAAAAAGTTTACTTTAACAGAATTATTATGAAGAATGGAGAAGAAATTATTAGAAATCTAGTAATTGTTTTAAAATTAAGAAAATAAAAATTCTAAAAAGAATGAATCAAGTAACTAACAAGGAGTTTTAATTCTAAAAATTCTAGATTTAATGCTACATCTAATTTTATCACTATTTATTCCATATTAGACTTATAAATTTTTTTAAAATTTAGACACCTGCTGCTAAATACTTGAAATGTTGTATGTAACTTCACCTACACAGAAAACACTCTTTGGACTCATCCTATGTAATGTCATAACCAGAGTACCTTAATAAAGTGGTATAAGCTTCTTAAAACCAATGTGTTTCAGGAAAATATATTGAAATATTTTAAAACATTTTTGTCACCTGTATTTCATCATCATTTGTCCCAGCCAGGCTTGGAATAAGACCATGACTATTAGAAAAGCAAGTCCAGAGAATGCAGAAGCTTCTAACATATCCCAGAGCAATCCCATCAGCAGTGCCACTTGTAATGGTGCAATCCATACAAAATGAGCCAGAGCAAGACCCTATGGAAGGCCACAGTAGAAAAAAATAATTAAAGTTAGAGATGTGCTCTGAAAAGTACATGAAAAGGAAGTAGTCATTAAAGTGACACTTTGAAAAATATAGTGAAGAATGGTACAAATATTTCAAGTAGAAAAACAAGTTTATAAATGAGGACCTGTGATCTTGAGCACATAGCATTCTGGCTGTTAATTATGATGACAGTGCAGCAATACATATACATTCTGCCCCTAAATTTAGATTTTTCTAAGGCAAAGTTCCATGTCTTTTTGTTGTGTACGCATGAGGAAAAGTCACAGTTTTGTAAAAGTAAACCAAATTTGGCATTAATGCTGGTTTTCTCAACCACTGTAAGATGAGAAAAAAAACATGTAAGAATCTTCTGAAAGTGTTTTAGTCTGATATAGAAGGCAGATATTACTTTGGTGAAGAGATGAGTGCTGTATGAACACAATCAGTTCAATGTAGTTCTCGTTCAGGAGATTTTGGAATGAATCCCATGATCAGGAGCACAGGGTCTGTGCTACTGCAGCTACATTGCTGCAGTGACAGACCACTTGTCTGAAGCTGACATTATACAGTCATACATGATTAAAGTAGATTCACCCTGCAGTTCCAGCCAAGTGTCTACACACTCTCTGATATTGTGTCTTCCACAGGAAGCAAACCTTATACTACCAAAGGGCCAATTAAACACACATGAAGAACAGAAGTTCACAGAGTTTCCAGTTACTGAAGGCATTTGCAGGGATTTATTGTAGTCTCTAACAAGAGAGAAGTTTTACAAAAGGCTCTCTAAGATTTTCTGAGACAGATGTCTAAGACTTCCTAACACAGCCTTACATCAACAATCCCTTTTTAGTGGACTAGGTAATAATAGGAGGCTAAACATTGCTTGTTCAATGACAGAAACAGACTGGATCACCTTAGTAAAAGATGCAGTAAGTAAAATGGAAGGATTGAACCAGCAAGTTCTGACTTCTATGAAACCAACTGTTTAACCCAGAGATTTCCTGGCTGGTTCTCACTGGACTGAAGAACAAACATGTTATGATGTAACTGTTTCTTAGGTTTCCTCTTCTAATCAGCATAGGAGATAAAGAATGTTTTAAGTATTAGAACGAGTATTTCTATGACTATGTGCCAGCACATTTTCTTAGGTAATGAATGAGTATTTAGTCTACAATGAGCAGTTCTTCATTTGTGCTCCTTCCTTCCTTAAGGAAGGAACTGTCATGAACAGCTTGATATTTGTATTTGATGTATCACCAAATGAATTAAACAAGTGATGACGCACCTCATCAAATTTGTTCAGATTGTTGGAAAGAAGACTGACCAATTGTCCAGTACTTATTTTATCTAGAACTCTGCTTGACAGTCTTAAGATCTGTAAAAGAAAACAAAACCATAGAAAAATTGTCATCTAAGTTATCTCCATAAAACACAATAAATAAAGATAAAAATGATAAGCAGTGATGAAGTAGTATAAGTAATACTCCTCTTATCTGTTTATGCTATAAATAAAGTCTCATTAAATTTGTTATTTATGTCACTTGAATTCAATATAGCCATTACATTGCTTTAAAAATATTGATGTATTGACTTAGTCCTTGCTTTCTGTTGAATATTTTATGGATATAGATATATATGCAAATGCAAGTTTTAATTAGGCATGCATGCTGTGTGCTGTTGTGCATCCTCAAAAATCTCCTACTGTTGCCTCTCTTGACAAATATTTTTGAAAGATGCTTTCAGAGTGAGCTTTATACTAGAATAACTAATAACAGAATAACTAGAATAACTAACAACATGTTTGTTTAAATTATCTTCTTTGAATACTGGTGAAACAGAATAACTTTTTAAATCTTTGTATTTTTGAATGTGTGATGGGTCAGTATCTGTTGACTCTCCATGCTATAGTGATGTCACACAGTATCATTCAAACTCAATCCCTTCAAAGTTACATTTATTGTTTAAATCTTCACCTCTAATTCTCTTTTGAAGATATTCTATGGCCACCAGCATGTTATTCTTCCTTTCCTGTACACATTTTTAACAGGAGCACATTGGTAAAACAATTAAGGCATCTCACCACACATGAAGGAAGTCTGAACTCAAAGAGGCTGATTTCAGTCAAACCAGCTGTAAACAGGTATTTAATTCTTTGGACTGGGAAATTGAGAGCTGTCAGAAACTGTTAGCCACATCATTCTTCCTTGTACTTTGTGTACCTTAACAAAACATCAATCTTTCAACAAATGAGCCTATAAGTTACACAAACTGCAGAGGCTTGGCTTAGAGTGTAAATGAAACTATTACCTTCTTATAAATCAAGCTAAACATAGCTATCCTCATTTGCATTCCAATATGATGAAGGCCGAATATAGCAGGGTGTATGAGCAGTGCTCTCACAAAGAAGAGAAGGCACAAACCAATGCCCAGGTAGTAGGCTATGGACCTTTCATCAGAGTTGTCTGGATCATAGGAAGCTATGATTCTCCCCAGCAGAAGGGGTTGCACAGATTTGGTGACTTCCTGTAGAGAGAAACAAGAAAAGTAATTTTGGTCAGCAGTTGGTTCAATTTTTTTCAAAATGGCTAACATTTCAATTCAAAGTCCTGCTGAATGAGATTTAAAGTCTTATATCTTAAATGAGGAAGTCAGGCCTGTTTGCTGTGCAAACCACAGAAAATTGCAGCAATTGCACAGGAGAACAGACAACTCACTGCTATCTAAGTCTGTGATGCTCCTGCAACTGCACCAAAGCCAATCTGGCTCATAAATTTAGTTTGATCATTTTCTACAAAAGTGACAGCTGAGATTAGCTTCCACATTCACAGGGTTTTAATGGATTAGCCATATCATATGACTGAATCTAGTTTATCAGACTGGACCTCTGTTTTGGTCCCTAGGGAACAGTTCTCACTGCACCTTATTGGACTTACAGGACAAGGGAAGCCTCAGAATTCCCAAAACAAACACTACCATTCTCACAAGACAGTGAGAATATAGCTAAAACAAAAAATAAATGGAAATAGGGACAGAATAAAACTATAAATAATTGGATCATCCTACTCAACAGTTCTAGACACTTCATCCAGTTTTGTAACAAAAACAGGAGGAGAGGAAGTAAATGGTGGGGAATGCAAGGTTAATAAAGATCCCAGAGAGAAAACAGTCCCTCCTACATTGGAGGCCCCAGCACTTCCCATCCAGGGGTAGAGAACCTGGGTAGGAGAGGAGAAAGAGGTAAGGTCAAACCACTGAACTACAAGGTGTCCAAATGATTTGCTAAAGCCCTGACTTTACTTTAGTCTGCTATTACATTTGTCCTCAGTCTCCTTTTCCATTGTAATTAAACTCCATCAGTGTTACCTCACCTTTTCTTCCATTTCCCTCCCTGCCGCACCTTTCTCATACTTTCTCTCCACTAATATCCTCTTTTTCCATCTCTGCCTCTTGCCTCCACTTTCCCTACTCAGTCTTTCCCAAAGAACTGCAAAAATCACCTGTGTGCTACAGTCTGACATTTTGCTTCATCTTCTGCATGAGCTTCAGAAGGACATGAAGTATGTATGGGCTCCTTTGTTTCACTCTTATGATCAGTTTAAAAATACATAGTATTATGAACTTACATGCATCTCCTTATTCTCCTTTCTGTTGCAGTGCAGCAGAAAGCATGTGATAATTCCAAAGTAATTGCTGAATTCTTTTGTACAGAAATGTGTCAAATTCTGCCCAGAAGTTACCAGTACTACCTTTCAGATGAAAACCACACAGACCACCACAGAAACTCAGAGAAGGGAACTGGTGAAATTCAGCTGTAATTAAAGTTCTACTATCATAAATAGATTGAAAAAAAAACCCTTTAGTTTTGTTTTTCCTCCTTTCGGTTCTCTTATACAAAAGCAATCACAAGTATATCACAATTTATATCCTGTATTGTAATCCCTTTTGAATGTTCCTGTTGGTGGAGTTGATATTCATCCTTCACTTTTTCCATAGAAGAGGCAGAATTTTACATCTCAAACAGCATACCTGTACCATGTGCTACACTACCCAAATTGAACACCACTCTGCTGTGAATCTGGAGTCTTCTCTGACAAAGGCTTCAGTGTTATCAGTGGGCAAAGGGAGAAGTGTTTACTAAAAAACACATGACCCAAGACAGCTGTGCTTAGACCATATGCATCCCAAAGCATCAAACCAAGGCTTCCCAAAACTTATAAAACACAAAACATTCACCTCTCAAGGACAATACAGTGTTTTCATATTGCTGGAGATTCCAAGATAAGCTTTTCTATATAGACTTAAAATAGCAACAATTTTTTTGTGTGTTTACTTTCATTCCAGTGAAATTGCCATGCTCTGCTGCTGTGTTTGTTGTGACTATAAGTGTATTGCATACATGCCGAGCTTGCTGGAAAAAAAGAAGACTTACAGACTAGAATAGTGGCTGGCAATAAGCCAAGTCATACACTACCTCATGGGGCATAAAAGTCCACTGGTTTACAATGGAGATTTATCAGTTTGCTTACCAAAGATATTATCTAGTCTACATACAAATCAAAGCAGAACTACCAAGTTTTCATTTCTCCTCTTGTAAACTCGAAATTACTCACCAATATAAATACGAATAAACAGATTTGAACAACCTGCCTAAAAAAAAAATTGTACACCTAAGAGAAAATTCAGTTTTCAAGAGTCATGTTTTGCCTTTGCCTGTCCTTATTCTTCCCTCTGCATTCATCATAGGCCACTGAGAAACCCCTAAGTGTCTCCCTCACAGAAATCTTAATTAAAAGAGTAAAGATCTGAAGAGAAATGAGATTATGAGACAGCATATTGTGCCAATCTAACCTGGTATGATTATCCTTATGCAACAACAACTTTTATGTTGCATGTATCCCCCATATGTTCAAACATTCTGCATTTGAAGACAACAATGCACATCTCTTCTTCGGCACGTGGCCAAGGAGTGCTTCCCTTTCTGCCTCCTCACTCACACCCGTGACCCATATGCAAGAACTTCAGGAAATCCTCATTAGGGTCCTTTGGGATATGCTTCTAAAACCACTTCTAAGTTAATGTTAGCAGCTGTTGCGCCTGAGTGGAAATATAAACTACATGGCAATAAATATAAGACCCAAATACAAACAGAATCAAATTGATCCTCACAGTAAAGTACCTAGTTGGCTGGCAGGTATCAAGCTAAAATGCAAGATTTTTGTTTCAGCACCATAACACCTTTTCTTTAAATTGCAAGACTCATATTCTGACAGGGTGAAGAGTGAAAACCGTCTCCAACAGCAGGGGAGCAGATACATTGAGTGCAGTAACTCAACGTGCCTAACTTATCACTATTTATGAGGAGAAGTTGTAGGGGGTCAGAGCACAAGTGTCTGCTCTGCAATAACATCATTACCTACAGTGCATCAGGGACGAGGGAGAGATGGAAAAAAGGCTAGACTTAATGAGAGCAAAGCTGTGATGCCAGTAGAAAGGACAACTAGAGCAGGGATATCAACATCAAGAAAGATGCCATGAAAACAGCTCAGAGACTAGACAATCAAAGAGCTGAAAGGAAAATGAAGTTCAAAAGAACACACGACTTGGTTACACCTATGCCAGTACGGCACAACATCCTGTCCCCTTTCAAATTTATGGCAAAGCTCCCATTAATTTCCGTGAGCAAGGCCTGCAAAGAACACCAGCAGCTTTAGGAGCAAATTTGGTTTTTTTATAATTCCTCTTTCAATAAAATGAAGTAGCTTTAAATAAACTGAACGCTAATGTAAATAAAATTAAGAATTTAAGCTATGATTTAATCTTTCCATGTTCATTATGGAAGGTGCAGACTCATTCACTGTGTTTAATTGCACACATCTGTGATCTCCTAAAGAAATTTTTTAAAAAACCCTTACAAACAACCAAAGAATATGACTCAAAAATTCTAGTCTTGTTCTCTCCTTGCCCTGTCTAAAATTGTACTCCACTGAAAAAGCGCACAAGGAGAAATCAACCCAACTCACATTGCCTAAACTCTGGGGAGGAGTGCTATCCTCAAGATCCTGCAAAAGCCCACAGACACTGCTTAACTTTTAACAGGAATGCTTTAGTGCAAAGGTTCTGGCTGGCAGCCTCTGCAGGAACAGCTATTACAGTGCGTGGTAGGCTACATTTGTGGAACCATTTTGTTGTCAGTGGGGTTTTTTTTAAATACAAACCTAACAGGAATAAGGAGTTGCTGGCTTGGTGTGTAAAAGGTTTAAAATATAAATGTGGTAATGAGATCACAGGAGCACATAAAGGACATGATTGAGTAGGGGTCCACAAATACGAGGTGTGATCCCAAAGACGAGCTGCCAAAAGTGATGAAGGAGTAGAGAGAGAAGAGTTTTCATGCAGCTCCTCCCATGGCAAGAGGCCCTGTCCTGACAGCTGACTGCCCTACCTGGACAAAGGCAACTTAGGGTGCAGTACCTAAAGGGTGTCCTCCTGACACTATGCTACCTTCTGCATTCAGCAAACAATGGAACTCTGCTTAGCCTTCCTTTAGCTGCCAGTGTGTTTATAGAAACCTTTTCTTTGCTATCTTAAACTGCAGTGGTCAAACTTAGTTACAATTTAGGAACAATTTGGCTTTAGCTCTTCTGATTTTCTCCCTACATAGCCTCACAACATCGTTTCAGTCCCAAGGTTGCCTGCCACTCCTTACCTAGGTGATATGCTCTCTTTTTTGCTACAAAATCACAGAAATTTGTAAGTAACACAAATATTTAATATACATATTGATTAATAGCCATTTTCGAATTTACAGTCCGGCTAACATACCTAGTGAGACACTATTAGTAATAAATTATTTTCATAGCTCAACCACAGTGATAGGATTGTCAAACAAACAGGTGGCATTTGGTAAGTCAAGGTAATCCTACCTAACATGTTGGAAACATGATAAACTTAATCAGTTTATCACTGATTTATCACTTAATCAACACACTTGTTGTTGAGCTCTCATCACACACTTTAGAGCACTAACAGCACTAGAAACACTTAAAAACTATTAATATGCTTGTTTTAAAGATATTAAGATACTATCAGAAAATACATTTTTTAGTGAAAGACCCAGATACAGTTCTGTATTTATCTCCTTTGTAAGCAACATACAGAGGAAAAATCTGTAGCTATTCACAATATTCTCTATTAATTTAGCAGTCCTTAAAACTTGGATCTATTTAAGGAACACCAGAAGCTTACTGAAGAGGAGAACAATCCTTACCCCTAAATATAAAATTATTCCATAGAACATAAATTTCCAGAAAAAGCATCGTCGAAGAGCATTAATGAGTTTGGGTTTCTTCTCTGAAGTTGCCAGCTCTCTGTCCCATTCTCTGAAAAGAAAACAAAATCAAAACCATTAAGTTGTATGAACAAATACATGGGTCTATGGCTGTGACATACTTCAATACACTCAAGTATATACAAGGAGATTTAGCTAAGGTGGTTAATGAAAGAAAGCTTTGCAGAGACCCCAAGAATTTGGCCTTCGTGGACTTGATAGATCAATAAAAGTTCAAACCTAGTTCAGCCACATATTTGGTAGTTTTAAATACTTGGTCATACATCACCCTGCAGGGAATTATTTCATGAAAAGGTCACATTGTATGTTTTAAAGAAACCTGCTGTACTTAAAACCGGAGTACAATAACAGGCAAATAAACCTTTTGGAGCTCTTCCAGTTTGCAAAAAAGAAAGCACCGACAAAGCATCAAAAATGTGACTTTTCTATTGCACAGCACTATTTTAAACCTTCTTGCTGGGACAATAACTTTCTTTTCAGTAGTTAATTGTAGACCAGAAGCAATGCTGTACACAGAGAACATATGTTTTGGCAAATTTCAATTTACAGTTTAAAGCATTCCTGAGAATATCCTCAACTAACTATTTTCTCAATTTTTCAACAGAATATTAAATAACCAGAATATTTAATTTATAAACTATCAAAACACATGAAGCATACCAATGTTCTAAGTAGATTCCACTGGTTTGGAATACTTATGCCACATTGCAATTAAAATTGACTAGATTGGCACAAGAGTGTAGATGTATGCTGCCCTGGAACATGAGTGAAAGCTACAACATCAGTTGATGGAAGGGAAATGGGTTTAGGCACCTCTGTTGTAAGAGTTGGTCACAAGTGCAGCACAATTTCTAAATTAGGACTCACAGAAACTGGGTAAAGAAGAGTGGAAACCTAAATGAGGAAAGTCAGAGTATGATTTCTGCAGAAACAATTAGTCTGTCAACAGTGGTATCAAAGGAAATTAAGAATGTTATTTTATTGAAGAAAAAACAAACCAAGGTTCTACAAGGTTATTTTGGGAAGAAAGAACAGCATTTCTGCTGTCTCCTTTTTCAGGGAACCAATATTGAAACTCTGAGTCTAGCCTCATCACCTCGAAATTGTGCAGGATCAGCTGCTTCAGCTGATCTCTACAAATCTATGGTGCCTAGTGGGATTCATCTGAGAATCCTCAAAGAGCTGCTGATGTCATCACAAAACCTCACTCGATGATTTTTGAGCAGTCTTGGGAATCTGGAGCTGTCCCAGCTGACTGGAAAATGCTGTTCCAGTTTTCAAGAAAGGCAGTAAGGAGGACCCCAGAAAATACAGTCTGTCAGTCTCACTTCCGTGCCCAGCAAAACTATGGAGAAGATTATTCTGGGAGGTATTGAAAAACACCTGAAAGAATTCAATCATTTGTTACAGCCAGCATGGCTTCATGAGTGGAAAACTGATTTCTTTTTACAAGGAAATGCACCCAGAGGACTAAGGGAAGCCAGCCCTTTGGATTTCAGTAAAGATTTTGGTACTGTCTGTCACAGGATCCTTCTGGACCAAATGTCCAGCACTCAGCTGGACAAACACTTTATGTGATGAGTAACTGGCTCATGAGTCGGGCACAAGGGGTTACAGTGAATGGGTGACATCAGACTGGTGACCTGTCACCAGTGGGGTTCCACTGGGCTCCATCCTTGGCCCTGTGCTCTTTAATATCCTCATAAATGACATGGATGCAGGACTGGAAGGGATACGGAGCAAGTTCACAGACAATACAAAACTGGGAGGAGCTGTTGACACTTTTGAGGACAGGGAGACCCTGCAGAGAGGCCCTGACAACACAGAGGACAGGGCAACCACCAACCCTATGAAATTCAACATTGGAAAGTGCTGGGATGGGGCAGGTCTGGATGTACAAACAGACTGGGGAATGAGATGCTGGAAAGCAGCACTGCAGAAAGGGGCCTGGGGTCCTGGCTGATGGCAAGTTGAATTTGAGTCAGCAGTGCCCTGGCAGCCAGGAGGACAACCTGTGTCCTGGGGTGCATCAGGCACAGCATTGTCAGCTGGGCAAGAGAGGGGATTGTCCAGCCCTACTGTCTACTGGTGTGATCTCAGCTTGAATATTCTGGACAGTTTTGGGTGCTACAATACAAAAAAGATGCAAAGCTATAGGAGAGTGCCCAAAGGAGGGCAACAAAGATGGTGAAGGGCCTTGAGGGGAAGCTGTGTGAGGACTGGCTGAGCTCACTTGGTCTGTTCAGCCTGGAGGAGACTGAGGGGAGACCTCACTGCAGTTACAACTTCCTCATGAGGGGAAGAGGAGGGGCAGGCACTGATCTCTTCTCTCTGGTGACCAGTGACAGGGCTTGAGGAAACAGCACAAAGCTGAGTCAGGGGAGGTTTAGGTTGTATATTAGGAAAAGGTTTTTCAACCAGAAGGTGTTTGGGCATTGGAACAGGCTCCCCAGGGACGTGGTCACAGCACCAACCCTGACAGGGTGCAAGAAGCATTTGGACAATGCTGTCAGGCACATGGTGTGATTCTTGGGGATATTCTCTTTATGACAACAATTTGGACTTGAGGATCCTTCTAACTTAGCATATTCTGTGATTCTGTGATCAATGGAAGATATCACAGGTACCTGTATATAGTAATTTAGAACATCTAGGTTGTACACCTTCACCAGGGATCCCAGTCACATCCAAACTACAACTGTGTGCAATCAGCTTACACCCAACATTATTTAAACATTTAATCCAAAAGCTTTGTAATGAAAATTGCAGTGTGATTCCTGAAACAAATTTATTTAATTAACCTTTCATACCTCTCCAGTTTCTCAGAAAGATTATCAGCAGAGTCTGCAGAAGGGATTTGATAAATATCTGACAGCTCCAATCGTCGTCTGTAACCCTTTTTCAAAATTGGGTTTGTCCATCTAAGCAAATATTAAAAAAAAAAAAAAGTTAGGAAAAAAAATCTAGCATTAATTCTGGAGTTGCTTTGTCTTACTCTGAGTATTTTGTCCAGAGCATCCAAGTATGTCTAAGTTCACATGCATTCATGTTTACACACACATAACACACACACATTACATGATACAGAGCATCCCTTGCATTATATTTATAGAATTATATTGACAAATATATTAAAAGAATAATGGTGAAACTCCTGCATTTTATAAGTTTTGGAGTGGGTTCATGCCCCAAACTTCCTACTGAGTCAGCAGGAGACAAAAGAACAGGGGATTGAAACCTTTGTACTGTATTTTCAAATATGCTATGTGCTATGTCCATATAAATGAATAATAAATCAGAACTATAGTAAAGTGGAGATGTAAGTTTAATTCCTATCTGCTCTGCTCTGGGCAGACCCCACCTGGAGTACTGTGTCCAGCTCTGATATTCTCAGCACAGGAAGGGCAGGAACTGTAGGAGCGAGTCCAGAGGAGGCCACGAAGAGGGTTAGAAAGATGGAGAACCTCTCCCTATGAAGCAAGGCTTAGAGAATTGGAATTGTTCAGCCTGGAGAAGAGATGGCTCTGGGAGAATCTTAGAGCAGCTTTCCAGTATTTAAAGGGAGCCTTTGGGAGAACTGGAGAGGAACTTTTTACAAGGATGTAATGACAGGACAAGGGCAAATGGCTTTAAACTGAAAGAGAACAAGCTTAGATCAGACATTAGGAAGAAATTCCTTACTGTGAGGGTAGCCAGACACTGGAACAGGTTGCCTAGAGAAGCTGGGGATGCCCCATCCCCAGCACCATTCAAGGCCAAGTTGGATGTGGCTTGGAGAAACCTGGTCTATTAGAGAGTGTCCCTGCCGACAGCAGGGGGGTTGGAACCCAGTGATATTTGAGATCTCTTCCAACACAAGCCATTCTATGATTCTATGACATCCTACATTGCAAATTCATTTAACAACACAAAGCTTGCACAAGGCTCCTCATAAGATCTTCACTGTGTCCATTATATACATATATTTTGCATTTGTTTTGTCAAATCTCATGTTTAACATTTTAATACCAATTTAAAGGGCATGCTGAAACAAAACAAAACAGGAAAAGACAACTGCAAATGGCTACCCTGTAGAGTAAACCTTTATAAGCCATGAGTAATTTTATCAAAAAATTTGGCTCCAAAAAAGCCTATGAATCCCCAAGGACCAACATACAAAATTTTTCTTATACAAAATTTTTCACCAGATTCTGTTCAGAAATCTTTTTGAAAGCAAAGGACTAGATAAAAACATAAGAACTATTTTAAACTAATGGTGTGTTCTGAAACTATTTGAATTTCTGCTTTACTATCATCAATAAAAAAATATTTCCTAAAAAAAATGAAGTGCCTGCAAGAGAAGTAGCTTATGGTTGACTGCTATCACACTTCCATATGTAAACCAGAGTTTGTAAAAAACCCTGCATGATTCATGGTTATGATAAAATTCTGCAAAACCTCAATAATTTCAAAATTTTTGTTTTAAACTGTTTTTATAGAAGACAGGTAAAATTCCACAAAATATATGCAATAATATTTTCCACAGTCACTTAGAAAATACAAACACCTTATTGGATATGCTTATGTGTATGCCTGTAAGAACATTTCTCATACATGCAAAGTAATCTGCATTCTCAATTGCAGCCTCTGAAGGCATAAAAAAATTGATACAAAGGTGAAAACCATCACTGAGCACTACAAAAGTGCAAAAAGCCTTAACACAATAGATGAAGACTACTTGTGTGCAATTGTGTGCACACAAAGGCACGCTTGAACATTTACTTTTATGAAGTTATGAATTGCATGAGACACCAGTCTATAATCCCCATAATTCAGTAAAGCACCAAGATACTTCTCAAGTGCATGGTTATATCACACCCACTGCAAAGAGAATATTCCCTAAGAATTTGAAAGAGTATCCTTCATTTCTGCAATAATAGTATGGTTTCAGATGAATTATATGGCTTCTAGCTCAGTCTTTCATACCACTGTAGCTGAGAAATAAGTGATTCATGGTAAGTTATAGGAAGGGAGCTAGGAGATTCCACTTTGTAAAGTCACTGGATTCTCATTTTATCATTTGGAGATGATAAAACATCCATAAACTTTACAGCTATGGGAAATAGGGGACAATATTTTTCCGGGATAAAATAGATTAGCAGAAAATCTTTGAATGCCATGTAAAACGTATGTGAAAGTCTTTCATGGCTACTGCAAATGGTATATCAGGCACTGATTTGTATTTTGCCGGCTCCTGAAGACAGAAAGGAGCAGTTGCTGTTGGCATTGTGCACATCTTGTGGAGAACTGGTTAGTCCCTGTCTTTCAGGGACAGAAACTCTCATGAGCTCCTGTTCTCAGCTTCACCACAGTGTCCTGTATATGTAGATATTTCAGTAATGACAGAATGAATACGAGTTATGGGATACAAACCCACTACTGCAACTAATCCAAGTAAGTAGCAGTACTTCCTAAGCAACTTCTTTAATTCACAACACTGTAGCTAAGTAATAACCTTCCTAAGCCCCTTAATAATGCTTTGAGACTGCAATAAGCAATTCCCAACCCAACAAAAGATAAGTGCTTTACAATTTCACTTTGTATGTTTTGAGAAAACATTTTTTATTACACTGTTTCCCTCCACATATTTGATTTTATTTATAGTTTTGGTTAACACCAATATTGGCATTTTGCCACAGCCCAAACTAACAAAATGTGACTGCATTTAGAAAGAGAGCTGAGTGACTGTATTATCATTTGGGCAAGGCAGCACCCTTAGCAGATCTAGTGTACTTCTAGAAATGTCTCATTTTACTCTGTGCTTAACTCTGTGATAACCAGGTGCATTTATCATTGCCATCACAATTATGTGGTCCCTAAACTACCCTCCTCTCCCAAGTCAGCATTTGATACAGACTTATGTTATCCTCATCCCACTGCTCATCACGGTAGCTGCAACTGTGCTAGATAAACTCCTCCAGCCAGTGAAAGGAGCAGTGCTGACACCTTCCCTGGGGACCTCCCAGTCTGCAGCCAGGTTCCTACTGCAAGCTGCTGGCAGGGCTTGCACAGAGATGTTCATCTCCCAGCTGCCCTGGCCCTGCTTGGAAGTCCCACCCCAAACAGACCTGGCCAATTCGTGCACTGTGCCAAGAGGCTTCAGGCTGGAGTGGTAATCATGGGAGGAGCTGGCCTGACATGTGGTGTTTGTGTCAAGGTAGATTTTCAACAGCTGCTTGAGTTGTGCTGTCAAGAACTGTGGGAGACAGTTTGTGTTTTATTAAAAGGAATATACTAGACCAAACCCACATAAATATCTCACAAAACAATTTTTTTGCCAGATTCCTATAGCATTCCTATAGCCATTATGTTCTAGGTTCTTTGCAAAGATTTGAAATAAAAATGACAATTAATTTAATTTAACTGGCAATATAATCTGTAGTTATCCATGTTTTCATAATACTGGGTGACATAGCTCAGTCAGTGTTTGTCAATGAATATGGGTCTTTTACTTTTTTGGCTTATTGGAAACAATTTGTCAGTATTAATGCTGAGGTTTTTCCTGAAGTTTTTGAGAAAGAGAAATTTATTCTGAAAGGAAGAGACCAAGAAGGAAGGGAAACAGATTGGCTTTACAGCATTATGTTAGCAAATGCCATCGGATTACTGGCTGGCATTTAATGAACTCTTTCACAGAGAAACCTGTAGTGCTGTGAGAGTTTTGCCACTATCTAGGAATGTTATTATGGGTACACACATACGAAACCCAGCAGAGAACAAGTTTCAAGGATGTACAGTAGGAAAGAAGAAAAGAAGGCAAGATCTGTTATCTACTATCTGTAGTAAAACATTTATTATGAACTTTATATGTAAATATCATATATATAACTTACTGTTTGGTAGATTTCTAATGACTATTCCTTTGTCATTTACTTAAGCAGTATGTAATAGATTTCTTGTTACAGCTATTGTTTTCTACAGCATGTTCAGATTCATCCCACTCAAGCAAATTGTATCAATAGGACAGATGTCTTTGGCTTTCCAGAGAGTATTAACACAGACAATTTGTCAATAGGATTTGACTCTCCCTTAAGGCTGCTTTACATGTCACTGAAGACAGAAGGAGCATCTGTGTTACTAAGCCAACTGCCCAGATCTTCTTCCTTAGCACAGGAATACCCCAGCTCCCTTGGGCTCTCCAGATCAAGAAGCACAGTTTGCTGAGACAGTAACAGAACAGTGGTGCTGGACTGCCCAAGACCAGGAAAACAGAGCAGCTTTCCCACAAGGGTCAGTGATCAGACTGGTACCATTTTAACAGGTCCTCTGTGCAAAACACAGCAACATCTACTGAGCAGCACAGAGGTGACCGTGGCTTCACTCCCTTCTACAAAGCATTAATACCTGTGCAAAATATAGTTAAGCATAATGACTGCAGCTGCTAAGGAACTGGACCTAAAATTCAGTGGAGAGAGAATAGTGCCTCTGGCTTTCACTTATCCTTCCTCCCAACAGTTACGGGGGAGGTGGGGGGAGGGCAAGAGGAGGGAACATAATCAAGCCGTAATTATGATGCTTTGGAGCCGAAGATTTACAAGATGCTTGAAGAGCCATGAATTCTCACCAACTGCACGAAAAGGCTGAGGTACCATGTAGATCTCAGACATTCCCAAAGAGTCCCTCTCACCAGAGTACGTCAGAGGCTTTGCACGCCGATCCTCCCCCAAAAGATATCCATCACTCCAGTGGCAGCAAATTGTCAATTGTTGCTTACTTTCTATTGGAAGTAGCTCTAGTACACCCAAAACTGCTTCTCCAGAAGAGTGCCTGCACTACCAGCTGTCTTCTCTGAGCATCCTGTAATGCAGCAGTAAAAGGTGACCCTAGCTTTTCGTGATCCTTGCTAACAGATGGGACAAGTCAGCATGCCCACCGAGCACAACAGCCTTTTTCCTGTCCCCTGCCCCTTGGTTACAGAGTAGGGTCGCAGTTACTTTGTTTTCAATAGTAACCTACTGAAATAGCATGTTATATATTCTGAAAACTATATTTTAACTTTAGCATTTCCCCCTTTATAAACAAAAAAATGCAATATAGTTTAATATTTGAATATAATTATTGCAGGGTTTCAACAACAAAAGTAAATGCAGATCCTATGATTTCTGATTTGCTGCTGTTGTTTTTTTCCCCATATCACAAA
>VXBR01005650.1:742445-763516 GCA_013400215.1 Cisticola juncidis | reverse complement strand
CACCCTGTACTGTACTGCACTGCACCCTGTACTATACTGCACTGCACACTTCACTGCACACCGTACCGCACCATGCACTGCACCGCACCCCATACCGCACTGCGCTCCCCAATGCACCCTGTACTGCTCTGCGCACCCCAGTGCACCNCACTGCACCCCATACTGTACTGCATTGTGTGCTGCACTGCACCCCATACCACACTGCACTGCACCCCCGTACTGCACCACGCACTGCACTGCACTGCACCCCATGCTGTACTGCACTGTGCACCCCAGTGCACCCCGCACCGCACCCCGGCAGCCAGGAGAAAGCAGGACCAGCTTCTCCCGGCATTCCGTGCTGGGCGCCTGGAAGGCACCTCCTGCCGCTCCCTGATGCAACAGTGACAGCCCACCAGCCCCTCCAGAGGTCAGGGAGCTTAAGCAGGAACGCTAATCAACATTCAGACCCCCCTCTGCGGGAGGCGGGGCAAGGCTGGGATCCCACACACTCCATCGATCTCTAAAAGAAGTTCTTTGGGTAGGCCCTGACATGCAGATCACCTAGACCTACCAAATTTTTTCACTTCATTGAAAAATGGTGAAACGTTAAAGACAGAATCAGAGAATCAACGAGGTTGGAAAAGACCTTTAAGGTCAACGAATCAGACTGGAAAACTATTCTTCTAAACAGTACACACTAGCCTGCTACAGGCTCTGCCCCTTCGGATCTCAGGTGCAAGTNTTCAGACCCCCCTCTGCGGGAGGCGGGGCAAGGCTGGGATCCCACACACTCCATCGATCTCTAAAAGAAGTTCTTTGGGTAGGCCCTGACATGCAGATCACCTAGACCTACCAAATTTTTTCACTTCATTGAAAAATGGTGAAACGTTAAAGACAGAATCAGAGAATCAACGAGGTTGGAAAAGACCTTTAAGGTCAACGAGTCAGACTGGAAAACCATTCTTCTAAACAGTACACACTAGCCTGCTACAGGCTCTGCCCCTTCGGATCTCAGGTGCAAGTGCAGAAGCTGAGCAGAGGATTAGACTTTTTTTTTTTTTTTAATTTACGTTAGAAAGTGAGGTATGTTAGTCATTTGAAACTATTAGTGGATCAGGTCCAAACCAGTTAAAATGTCAATGGGGAATGAAGTATTCTTCATAATAGTATCTCCCTGTGGCTATTATCATAAGTGCTGATTTGCACGCACTTGTAGCAAATTTGGGACTAACAAAGACATCCCATCAATCATCGTTGATTATGTAATTTTTCTTACATGAACAATTCCACGAACTCTCCCTAATTTTGAACATTTCTTCTCCAAACTTAGAATATTTCTTTGCCTACTTCCTTAAGTATCAGTTATGGCTATGTTCACCAAAACCCATGGAGTGACAACTTCCCTGTTCTGTGATCCAATAGTTTTGCAAATAAATCAGATGCTTTCACATACACACACTCCTCAGTCAAAAATTCCTAAACTCTTGGTTTATTGTCATTTATTTATTGTCCTATTTCATTCATTCATTTATTGTCATATTTATTGTCATTTTTCTCTTGTGTATCCACAAAGTTTCCACTGGTACACTTCCTGGCTTATTTCAGAGTCCTAATCTTCCCAGGAATCTTGAACATACTCAGCTGACATGAATGTAAAACTTGTCATAAGCATGACTGTGAGTAGGACTAAACTGTAGTATTTCTGTTCTTCTCTAGGGACTGAAATACTTCCAACTTAAGTATTATTTATGCATTTCATTTACACTAACCTCCTTCACTTTTACAGAAATGCAACTTGATATGCTGAGACAACAGCTACTTTATCCTTTAGATGTACCCACATCTGCCATCTATTGGACTTTACTCTGAAGGAAACAGTGAGGCTGAGTTAGCCAGGCAGGCAGGAGACCGAGAGGATGAGTAGAGGCTGGTTCCCTGTGCCATCACCGTGGCAGCACTGGCTCCCACACTCGTGCAGGGGTAACTCAACCAGGCAAGAACCAATAAGCCATGAGCACCCTGAAGTCACACACACGGGAAACAGACTGGCTGGTTAGAAGCATCCATGTTCATGGCAGCTTAAAGTGATTTCTACCCTGGGGGCTGTACCTTGACCTCTCTCTTGCCCTTGGGTACATGTTCCCATTCAGCTCCAAAGCCACCAGGCTGCATGCAAACCAGTTTAAGGCTTCTGATCTAGCTGAGAACCCCACCAGAGTGGTGTATTTTCACTGGGATATCGACTTAGGAGGCAGAAAACTCACCTAGCGCTTTGCCATGGTAAGTAAGGGTACAAACTCTGCCTTGCCCCTAGGGCAAGGGGCAAGGCAGCAAAAGGCAGGGCATGGATTTGCTTTAGATACTATGAAGTCACCAAAGGAATTTTGTGTTCCCTTTCCTAGGTACAGCAGTACATTGTTTGTTTTTTAATCCAGCTGCTGCTTTTCAAGAAGAGAAGATGATGATTGGTGGTGATTGTTCAAAGATTGGACTTTATGATCTTGGAGGTCTTTTGCAACTATAATTATTCTATGATTCTAAGAAATTAACTATATTTGGATTCTTGATTAACATCACTGGACAAAGGGGTAGAAATTTTTAGTAGAAAGAGGAAATATGATCGTATTGAATACAAGCTCCTCAGAAAATGAAGCTAAAGAGCTGTCAGAACTAACACTTTAAGTCACTGTTTTTCTGTTGTTGCTTAAAATGCAAAAGTTCTTTGTTCAGTCTCTCAATTCTGATTTTCTGGACAAAAAAAAAAGGCTGCTCTGACCTATCAAACATTTCTAACCAAACCGTCAATTTTTTCTCAATATTTTAATTAACTGGAAACAACTTCTTTTGTTATTAATAATTTTGTTTTGCAATGTCTCATTTAACCACAAAGAAGTCTGGTTCATTTTCTATATTTATTTTTTAATAAAAGCAGAGAACTTTATCCACAAATCTGACACTGATCTTCCTCTCAAGCTTCCCTTTACACTCAGTTGGATCTGGGTTCCCTTCATCATTCCAAGTAATTTCAACAGTGGTGGGAAGCCTTACTTCAAATCCCTTTAAAAGAATGACCTTAACATATGGGTCAGGTGTAGCTCCTCATATCTCTTACAAGCAGGGAAAGCAGTCTGGCCACTTTGTCATAGGGCAGGGCTTTAATCTGCCCTACAGTTGTCAATTTAAAAAAAATGATTACTCTTGTCTCAGAGCTGCTTACACACATTAAAAAAAAACTCCTCAAAACAGTAAAACAGCAACAATGAAAGAACTCTGTAAACCACAGTTTAAAATATATGTATAATTTGTTATTCAGCACAAGCATTCTACCTGATGACTTATGAATATATACTCCTAGTTGCTGAAGCCCTCACAGAATTCTTTAGTTGAGGACAATTTAGCAACACTTTACTTTTCATGCTGTTTGTCAGTTTTGGCTTATTCTACTATGAATTCCAATGAGCTTCTCTGTTCCCAGGAAATATATCGAAAACTGAATCTTAACAACATAAAAGC
Organism: Cisticola juncidis; assembly: GCA_013400215.1. Lineage (NCBI taxonomy): Eukaryota > Metazoa > Chordata > Aves > Passeriformes > Cisticolidae > Cisticola > Cisticola juncidis. The sequence continues at coordinate 760,021 of VXBR01005650.1, read as the reverse complement.
TATAGCAGCATTCACTTAAAAAGTAAACTATTCCCAGATATTTACTAGACAAATAGTTTCTGAGTCCACACTCATAATACTTTTAGAATACAGATGGACCTGCAGAAAGCACCAGTCTGACAGCTGTTAGATCCATTTCCACAACCAAAAACTGTATTTGAGTACATCGTCTTAATACTCCTAAAATTGATTCAGCCAATGCTTCAAGTATTTGCAGATTAACACTCTTAATTTGTGCACACTGGATATTTCTTCAAGCAGAGTTATCTATGCTTCACCAGTATCTGACTATGTTAATTCAATCCATGGTCTCAAAAACATATGGAAAACAGTTTAATATTCCAGAGAAACTGAACAGATCTTTTATGAGGCATGTGTTTCTGTGGCACAACATATGCAGCTGGGCAGTGAAGCACCAGGAAAGTACCAGACCTTTCATTCTGGACAGGTAAAATGGGGAGATCCCATTTTGGTAAGATCTTACATGGAAATCACAAGAGGGAAAACAGTGAAGAAGACATCACAGGCTTGGTGAAGGAATAGCAGGATAGCTGTGTGGGGGTATTCAGTATAGTGCAACTCATATTGAATTTGCAGAGGTTGATTTTTCAGGCACTACAGGCCAACTTCTTCACAACACCTCAAATTCCACACAATTTTCAACAAGAATTTTAACACCACACTACATGAAACCATCAAACAAAAATCAGATCTTTTCATATACAGTCATTTGGTCTATGGAGTAAATAACTAGTACAAGAATACCTTTTTAAATTTGAAGGTATTTCTACGCCTTTTGAAATTGTAGACATACAATAAGGGAAACCAAAGCATATTATTTCATTCAGAAGCACATGATTCTGTGACAACCTATTTCTATTTATACCAATGCATCAAAAAATGTATAAACAAGTGTCATTTTGATCTGCCTTTCTGCATGATCTATCAAAGTATTGAATGAAATCTTGCTGACTAAGTTTATGTCAAATGAAATCGTAACAGATCTAGAATCTGAACAGAGGAAGTTCAAACTTTGGCCTTGAATACATAAGAAAATGATACTACTCATTATTCTAAAAGATCTCTTAAAATGGTGAAAGCCCTCTGTTAATAATTCTCATAATATCAAAACTTGTGATGGGGTTTAACAATTTGTTCACAACTTAATCATAAACAATAATTGTCCTGTCAGATAGGGTACCTGCAGTTTAAACACACACACATACACACAAAAAAAAAAAAAAAGGAAAAAAACCCAAAACGGGTACCAAATGTAGGGTACATTTGTTCACTTTACACTTGATAAAATATTTTTGGTTCTTTGGAAGTTGCAGTAGAAAACAGTTTTCTGAAAAATTCATGATTTGTTTGCTTTCAGTCTAGAAATAGAGGAGTTAAGAGCCTGAAAATCCAAGTCAGACAAGCTTGCAAGGTTTATGTTTCCAAAGATAGCTTAAACTTCTTCCTCTTCATACTGGCATGTAATAATCCCAGAACAATGGTATTATTGAGGTTAAAAGGGCAAAAATCCAAGACTGATACCTTCTGTGACTCAATAAGAGGCACATGCCAGAAATCTTAAACAGCTGAGCAGCAAAGATTATTGAACTACCTAGAGCATAACAAAAAGTGCTTAATTATTTACAGCTGCTTAAAAGAGAAAGAGCCTGAGTTCCTGTCAGAGCCCTGAGACTGGAATCGTCTTTACTGGAATGTTACTGCAACGATCATGCAGTATAAACTCCACCATGTGAATCCATGCAGCACAATGAATCCTTAAACAATTTCCTTTTGAAAGTGTGCTTAGTTTGGTGCATGCTACTCTTGCCTAAAACAACTCTATATGGGTCCAAATACTTTCTGAATTTAATAGAAAAAGTTGGAAGCAAACCACCATTATTCCAGTTACAAAAGAACTGTAAGACTCGGTCTTTTTTTCTAGTCTTGAAATAGTCTAAAATTGCCTCTGCAATTGCCTCTTCAATAAAGAAATTGCTTTAATATTCAGAATAAAAAAGAAAATAAAAAAATATTTTTAAAAGATGGATAATTGCTCCCCCTAAAGATATCCAAGAATTTTGAGCTCACTGTGTGGGTAAATGGGCAGAAAGGGCTCCACATGAAGACAAAGGGTGGAGCAGCATACAACGCCCCATTTTCCATGGAGTTCTCTCAGCAGTTTCAGCCCAAGTCCATCCCATTTCCAGAGGCCACGCTGAGATCCAGGTTAGCAGGTAAAAGCCCCGTATTTAGTCAAGCTTCAGAAAACCAATAATATTTTCAAGTACAAAAGAAAGGGATTGGGTCACTGACTGACCTTTTTAAAAAGGGTTTTCTACCAGCCAAAATGAGAAGCAATGTGTTGGGATTTTTTTTGTTTTGGTTTGGGGTTTTTGTTTGTTTGGTTGGTTTTTGTTGCTGATGCTTTTTGTTTTGATTTTGTTTTGTTTTTTTAATGGCACATGTCAGCAGAATATCATGAGTTACTGAGTTTAATCAAAAACCTTTCATAGTGGACATAATGAAAAATTTATATGCGGTTAAAAGTTTCTCTTCATGAGATCTTGAAGTTACTTGTGCTAAGCCAAACAGGTACAGCTCTATTTTGAATAGTTAAGATTTTTGAAGCTAAAAGCAAGACTTGCTGAAATTGTGTAGATTTATGTCAAGCTGTGATTTACACAAGTGACAAGCAGGAAAAACCCATCATTATACAGCTATGGATACAGCTGCATTTTCCCTCCTTTATTTACAAAATTCTCTATGACTTTTCTGCAAGAAAAAAGTTCATATTACAGGATAAAGATCATGTTAGATAGGATGAGAATCAAGTTGGACAATCACAGCACAGTGGTGTATGCTATCAGGGATAAAGCAGACATTAGTCTTGAAGCTGTCCAGAGAACTGGCTGATAAAAATGCATTCCTCCACTTAAAAAGGAATTTCTGAGATGTAAGAAATGATCTTTTAAGATGACACTTTTTATTAAAAATTTGCCAAACTGCCAGAATATAGAGTTTGATCATCAAGACCAGTCTGCCACTGTTGCAATTAAACATGCAGAGCAATTCAATCCTACACAACCCAGGTGATCCACACCAAAAATTACTTCCCAGGGCTGTAGGCAAATTAAGGCTTATTGTAAAATACTGGCCATCACTGTTGCACTGCAAAAACAAGGGAGCAAGGAATATAAGGGTATATAACGCAACTCAGGTCCCTGACTTTTTACTTATTTACTAAAAACCCCAAACCTTTACATACTGATACAGTAACATATATAAAGGCATAAAAAGCTGGTCAACCAAAGGCTGAAGCACTTTGCAAAGACTTAAAAACTGGTGATGAAGTTCATGTTCCACCGAGTTCTGCCCATGAACTAATGCCACTATCTCCCATGCCTGGTAAGAGACCTACCTAAGAGACCTGACGTGAGTTTTCTGAGTTTGCTCTGCTAAAGCTATTTGACTGGAAGACAGTCAAGCACCCAGTCATAAGCTGTTTTATGGAACCCAATCCTTTATTTGAACTCTGTCTTTCAGATGAGGGACAATGTGATTTTGTTTGGTTTTGTTTCTCTGTTTGTTTGTTTTTTTGTTTGTTTGTTTGGGGTTTTTTGTTTGTTTTTTTCTGAAAGGAAAGGTGCTATTTGATTGAAGAAAAACAAACAAAACCAACTAACAAAACCAAACAAATCACACTTGTCAGGTGTCTCAGTTTCTTCACACAGAAGAATGGAAGAATGGATAATCTCAATTTTTTTGGCATGAGAGTAGAGTGACATAGTAGTAGTGAGTTCTGAGAGAAAACAAGAGAAAATGGACAAATTTAACAACAGTAAGCACCGAAATGATAGACTCAAGCAGTTCTGAAGAGTTATCAGAGAAAGCATTTTCAGAGTAGACTCTAGAATCAAAAAGGTTCTTTAAAAAGCTCCATTGTCTTTTCTACCCAATGGTTTCTATTATTAGCTAGCTACAATTAGGACTATTAAGTTGGTCATTGTCAGCACAATACTTTTACAGCAGAGTTTAAAAACCAGGTATAAATGAAAACTGTTATACCTAACAAACTGAATTTATTCCTTAAGAAAGGGAAAATATTTGCAGTTTTATTTCTAACTTCAATTACCGCAGAAATCAAAAATATGATTTTAATACTCTACCCTTACACAGACATCACCCTTGCTGGGAGAGAACAAAAACCTAATTTGCACTTCCCTGTGCCTGTGTGAAAGGAAAAATGCTATCTATTCATGCACACTAATGGGTTAAAAAATAGTATAACCATTGAGGGCAAGAACCTTCTGTGGGTCTAATTGTAGACAGCACAATGAAAAAAGAGAGGACAACATAAGGTGTAAGTTATGAGACAGAAACTAGTAATTAAAATATTTAATTATATTGTACAGAAATGAAATGATTTCTCATCAAATATTTGTTTCAGTCTCATTTATCTTTTCTCAGAACAATAGCATAGAAGTTAGACAACAATGAAATAATTATGTATTTGAAATAATATACCGGAAAGACAAAGCATATCAAGACTTCTGTTTACATTTTTGCATAATACATATGTAAAGGGAAATGCCTTTTTATTTGATGCATAGTTAAGCTGTGAAAGTCAATGACCCACAGCTTTGTTAACTTATAAGGACTCAGGACACAAGACTCAGGATACAAACAGACTTGTAGGGAAGGGAAATATTTAATGCATTTACAACAATTACTTATTAAAATCTGAAATACCTTTTTATTAACATAATCTGTTTCTGTGAATTTAGGAGGCAACATCTGGTATATACAGTTTATCACAAAACATCTACTATAGCTACACTTTTTTCACTGTCATATCCTGGACAACATCCTGGCTAGGGTTGGCAACCACAGTAGATAGATCTGTCATATACATTTGGCAGCAGGAAACTAAAGAATTTTTTATTGACACAAATAAAGACAATTTCATTCTGACAGAAATATAATACAGCCTTAGATGTTTCTTTCAGAGGTGGAAAACAAGGAACAACATCTGAGTACTAGCAAGAAAAAGAAATAATATGAACACTTATGCATCTGTTTGCTGTAAAATAATTTCATTTTGAAAATCAGAAATAAGAGATATTTTCCATCTATTTATTTTATTACCTTGTAAGTTGTTTTCCCTATTATTGCAGTCCTACCTAAGATGAGCTAAATCAGGATTCTAGTCACCCTCTTCAAAGTGCTTTCATTTTGAAGGTAAGATTCAACAAATAAGTGAGACAAACTTTTAGATTGTGAGAAACCTTGTAAAATGAAGAGCCAGTAGCATGCATATTAAAGGCTTCTCTTTAAACTCACCCTTTACCCAGCCTCAGCTACCTTTCTGCTTGCCTCAGTCAAGCAGACCAAACACACTTTTGAAAGAGCAGGTTCACCCAGTTACACCTGGGTGGGAAGAAGGTGGGCAGGGGTGCATAAGTGGAGAGAAATCAGGAAGAGAATTAGACATTTAGGATTTTTAGAAAGAAGTAGTTAAACAGAGGTGTGGTGAGATTTCTAAGTCCCTTCCTTAAGTGATGATTAAGAATACCAATAAAAAGACCAAAACTAGAAAAAAAAGTTGAAGGTTGTGTTTCCTGAATGCTAGATGCTAAGCTGAGAACAGAAACACTGAAGGCTACAAGAAAGGGAGTACCAGAAAAAGTTAAATTTTATTCTTCAAAGATTAAGCCAGGAAAGAAAATGAGAAGAGAATTTTTAAATGGATACCATGCTGAAAAATGCAGATATAACCACTGGTATGGCTGACACACCTCCTCTTCTGTATGTATCAATGAAAAAAAAATATATACACAGTAAAAAAATCCCAAACACCAAAAAGGCAAACAAGGTATTTTTCTCAAGATATGTCATAGGAATTCGGAACAGTGAGCATATGAGGAGGCATATGAGGTTTCTTAAACAATGAGACCATTCCAGCACCTTCTTGTCTAACTACAAATATGCTTATTCTACCACAAACGCCTGGGGAAAAGTTCCTTCTCAAAACAGAGGCTAGAACACCAAGTACCTACACCCAGTCTAGCACATTGTCTATATCCAATGAGCTTGAGTTGGTAGCTTGTCACAAATAGTCTGCTTGGGCAGACAGGAACAGCAAACAGATTCCATTGCAAAAAGACAGCCTTTTAGAAAGGAAACACAGAAAGAGCAACCTACCCCTACCCAGACATAGCTGACCCCCAGCCACAACTTTGTTAGCAGAACAAAAGATGATCTACAGAACAGTGAAGAAGAAATACCCTCCATACAACAGAGCTCTTGAGAAGGGGGTGCTAAAATTTTTTGTGTAGGTATATCAGTTATACACACATAGAGACTAACTCATACCCACTTGGGATGCCCTCCATAACATATTCAGGAGAAATTAAATTAAAACTGGTGTGGACCAGCGCTGCCCCAACAAGAGAGCAACTGCTTGGTGATACTTCCCTGCATGATTCATGATTTTCAGGTACTGAGTTTCTATTAAAAAAAATTCCTTTGTGTTCTTCTAGGAGGTTGGCAATTTTTTGAATCACTCTGCCTAACCCAAGTCAGGATCCACACCACCAGAGACTTGCAAAACCCAGAATGCTTCAGATACCATTTATCTAAAAAGAGCCCTTAGATCTTACTTCCTGCAATTTTATATATATATATATATATATATATAAGTGCTAAAAGAGTGAAGGCAGAAAAGGTAAACAGTCAGCTCAACCAAATCAAGTGGGATGTTCCTTAAGTTACTGCTGCAACTCAGTAACAGATGAAACATGTGATCCAAACCCAGCCTGATCAATCAAAAATCTCTTTTTTGCCTTTTAATCATCTTTGGATCAATTAGATGTACTAGTCCCACATGTTATGCTTATGATTACATTTATTTTTCAAACAGCAGTTTCAATGCCATTAACTGAACGCTACATTACCAAATGCCTTTCCTTATACTTAATCCACTGTTCTCATTGTACTTGTCATTGCTGTTTTGATCATTAACTGTATCACTAGCAGTAGCTTAATAATTACTCATTGCTTCTAGAAGCCTCAGTATAAAATTCTTCCTGATTCTTCAGCTTTTCTGGAAAAAAAATTTCTTTTATGTCATTACTTGTTAAAACCTTTTAACACTATTTCAAGAGTAGTTGCAATTTTTAACAATCTCCCAAAAGTATTGCAACAAGTGCAGCAGTGAGAGCAACAGTTCACTAGAGCAATTGGATGTTCATAACACAATCATTACAAAAATCCATCTGTAATAAACTGCAGTCCTTCCCAGAAGTCCTCCCAAATAACAGTGTAATGAATCACATGCTCCTACTGTTTTGCAGAAAAATCTCCCCAAACCAAGATCTGTATTCATCATCTCATGCTCAAATTTCGCACTGTTCCTCATGACCTGCTGGTAATATATTAGACAGGTTCCCAGGTTGTGAATTGTTTCCTCCATGACTCTAAATTTCAGAGACATTTAGACAAAAAGAATTTGTATAGGAATTAAAGCTATGTGTCTCTGTGTGAAAAAGGCCACTCACTTGAGCAAGACAAGGCAGAAGACTTCCTGTTGACAGTATTCAAATACACTAAGTTATGTCAGAAAAAAATCTACAATCAAGAAAATTTTCCTTAATCCAAAAAGATTGTTTATTGCTTTTTCTCAAGTAAAAATGAAAACTAAGAGATTAGACAGTACGGATACTAGAACTAAACATTCACACTAGAAACCATCTAGGAATTATTACTTCAGAGGGATCCTGCTCTTCAAGCACTCCATATCCATCATAAATGGCTTGCTATTAACCATGACACGTATTCATTGCATCACCTTCTTTCTCACACATCTGGAGAGCAGATGAAAGCAAAATATCCTGGTACCAATTCAGGAAAGTGCTTTTGACAGATCTATAGAGGCGTGCAAGAAGTGGAGCTGCAATGACTTACTGTGGGAATATATATTCTCAATACCTACTTGTATGCACCATGGCTCCTGAATTCCGGGGCTCTGGCCAGTTAATTGCCAGTTAATTGCCACAACAGGACATGATGTGACTCTGCTGTTGACTGTGATACTCCTTTCCACACAGTGACTCACAGCTTTGTAACCTCAAAGGTGTAACACTAGAACGTGTTGCAGAATGATCAGTGGTGCCATGGGCAGGTAAAACAAGACTCTTTTGTATGCTAATGCATACAAATAAAGAGGCCAGAATAACAAGTAGATAAACAGAAGTCATATTTACGTAACAAAAGCAGAAACATTGCAAGCAGGAGAAAAAAACAATTATTCTAAATTATCTGAAAGCATAAGCAGTCTTAGTATTGCTCCCAAATGTAATGAAGAAATCTTTTTTCCCAGACTAATGATCTTCAAGCTAAAATATGCTTTAAAAGTCACATTAATTCCTTTAAAAAGTAGTTTCTTTCAACAAAAACTGCTGTCCACAGATCTATTTGTAAACACTCATGCTATGCCATTTAGGTAATGTAGATAACACGTAGATGAGATTTAACACTTGTGTGAAAACCTGTTTTCTAATCATGTATTCTTTATATAGAACATAAAATACACATACAAAAAATTACAAATCCTAACTTAAACTGATCAAAAAGAGTCCTGAAAAGGGTCAAGGCTTATAGAAAAATAGAACTTTCCCATACTGGCCACCTAAACCTAAACACAATGTGTAATTTCAAGTGTTGCTTTCAGCACTAGCTCGTTTTTGCTACAAAGAAATTATTAGCCCAAAAACATAACAGGTTCAATAATATATTTTCTTTTTCAGTATGTCTTCCCCTTTCTTTAAACAGGTAATTGATGGTTTTAAGACCACTGTTCAATAGAACACATACGTAACAACACGTGACAGACTAAGAGGCATGTAACGTGCATATGGTTTTTGGGTTTTTTAAATCTGACAGGTTAAATAAGCAGCAGAAACATCATGAGCTGCTCTAGATAAATGAGAGTAACATACTGCTGTGTTTCCTATGACTGAAGATGAGAAAACAGTACAATCACAAAGACTGAAACTAAATCTCAGAATTGGAGTTCTTAACTATGGGAGTGCCAGCTATTGCCATCTCCATGGCTGACAACCAAATTTCCACTGACTTCAGATGGTGGCATTTTTTGTGCTCGAGGCTAATGAAATACAGTTGTAGACAAGACAAAGCTACATTACATATCCTATATGCCTCATGCACTAAAATTAGTGGCAAGCAGGCTAAAACCAAATTATCTTATTAAGAAGTAAGCAAATGTGTTGTCATTTCCTAGCCTGGTACAATACACTTCAGGATAAATCTATGTGACTTAATAGATTCTTAGTTACTACTTGCTAAAAAAAAATCAGTGCATTTAATTTAGCATCTTAGAATTCCACAGCTGTTTTAATTTGAAGACCTCAAGTTGCTTTGCAAATGTTACTACATTAGGTAAACTACACACAAGCACAGTGGTGTGTCTAAATAATATTTAAATAATAAATACTGTTTCTAGGTGAGTACATAAATCCTAACAGCAATAGGCATCAGTAACTGGTACTTGATGCTTTTGATTCACCCCAGATTAGACTGTTTGTGTCTTTAACCACAACAGTTCTAAGCATATAACACTGTAACTTCAGTATGAACAACACATTTTCTTTAAAAAGCTGTTGTGGAATGATAGAAACAACATTTTTCATTATATTTAACCACCATGCAAACTGCTTTCTGTAAACATTTAAAGCTCTACAAGCATTGGAAACACGAAATAATTGTCTACTGTGACAGATCAGTTTCTATTTCCTTCTCCAGATTGCCCTAATATTCCTATCATCACAATCTATTGAAGATTTTTTTAATGTTTTTTCAATATTGTGCTTCTTTTTGTGCTGGTTCCTGTAAAAGATTCAGTGTGTAAAGGTCTTCTCAGTTCAGTATAAAAGTGCAACTTAGTCAAACATTAAAATTCCATTTTTATGTATTTATTTATCTCATTTTATTTCAGCCAAAGCAAAACCTAGAGAGAATTGTTGCATTTTTAGCAGTGTTTTCTTTGTTACTGTTGTAACAGAGGGCTCAAGGAAAAAGTGATGACTTGTTAAAAAATGGAGAAAATTTCCAAACAGCCAGCACTACTGAGCTGCACAGTTTTCCTTGTCCGCTGGCCTCCTCCTGACAAAGAGAACTTTCACTGCCCTCAGTTTGGTAGAAATCAAACCTTTACCTACATCCATGATGAGTGCAAAGTACCTTACTTTCCTTCCCTACCCTGTCTTTTTTCCCCTTTGGATAAGTCTTCATGAAAACTTAAGTGGTATTGTATCATTAACACAGCTTGCTGTCTTGCTGTGATACTTTAAGCTCCTCATAAAACTAAGCAAGATCAACTGTAGAGGCAGCAAATTCTCCCATGCAAAGGAGGAAGTGGAATAGTATGCCTTGTTCTTCAGAGCTGAAATGGAAAAAGGATGGTTAAAAGCAGGAATAAACAGGAAAGCAGGCTAGGTAAAAGCAAGGTGAAAGAGCAGTGTATTTGTATCTCTGCTGAAGTCTTCTGATTTATTTTTACTGTTTGCATATACAGTGTTTGACTTTGAAAAATTCAAAGCCTAGTAAGAACTAAAATATAAGTGCTTCTAAAACCTGTGTAGTAAATATGTGAATAGTGCAAAGAAAAAATTCAAAGAACTAGCACACTGAATTCCCTTTTTTTCTCCACAGCATTATGATACAGCCTTTAATTGTGTTGTCACTTCATCTAAACCTGTCCATCCCATTCCGGGTAACAAAAACCAAGTAAGTCTAACAAACAGAACATCAAACTGAACAAACAAAAAGTTGCTAGCTAGAACCATTAATTTCCCAAGGACTCTCCTAAACTCAGAAGCAGATGTTAGATATCCTGACATGCAGATGAAATTTCCATGTACCAGGAAAATCTTATTTAAAGCACACTGTCTTTTGTCTATTCTTCTAGCTGCTGACAGTAATAAGAATCCCATCAGTGTCACTCCTGCAAGTTAATTCTATTACATCATGAATTATTTAAGTAGAGATACTAGCAAATTATTAAGCAGGTTGGTGGGAATATTTGCCTATTACAAAATCCCGTCCATTTGAAATGACCAGTCAGAGCTTGCTGCCAAAAGAGGATGTGGAGATTTTGCAGAAAGTTAGCCAAAGGGTTGATTGGAGGTTTGTTACAACAGCTGATGTGGACAAGAAAACCTATGATCGTGGCTCTTTAGTGCAAGCCATATGGTCCATTTTCCCCCATATACATTTGGATTTCAGACACATTCCATGATGAGTTTGGATGATCTGGTTAAAGAAAAGGGATCAAGGAAGATCATAGAAAATAACTATATGGGACAGAGGCAAATTTGTTTATTGTAGAGCCTCACAGGAAATTTGGTTTCCAAAACTCGTGCAAGGTAAGCTTTCTAGGAAAGCATTATGAGAAAGAAATCCAGATCAAACAGCTGTTGGCAGCTTATATAGCTGCATTAACAGAGAAGGAGCTATCTTCAATAACCTGGACAGTTCTGGCACATAGGATGATTAGGACTCAGGGAATTTTACAGTTTCAAAGTAGATAGGAACTGCTGAGTATTTTACTGCACCAATTAGACAGAAGGTATCTTTTTCAGTATACTAGTGTCTGTTGATTTCAAACACTGGAACTAATGAGGTTTCTGTAACAAGACAACTGTTATATCTATGGCAATAGCAACTGGAATGAAGGAGTTATGTCAGTGGTTAGAGACTTGGAGAGAAAAAGCTGTAGATACATATGCAGGATCCTATGTCCACCATTCTGTATGAGCAGACAGGAGCCTGGACTGTGCTCATTTAAATCTTAGGGATTTACCAGAGGGAAGGAATCTTTTACTGTAAGCTCAATAATCATTCCTTTAGAATCATAGAATTGTTAGAGTTGGAAAAGATCACTAATTCCAACTCTTAACAGCACCACTGTGTTTACCACTAAACCATGTTCCCAAATACCACATCCATGTGCCTTTTGAACACTACCAAGATGGTGTTTCTACATCTTCCCTGGGCAGCCTGTTTCAAAGATTGTTCACTTTCTCAGTGAACAAATTTTTTCCTAATATCTAATCTAAAGCTTCCCTGGTGCAATTTGAGGCCATTTCCTCTCATCCTCACATTCTCACTTACTACCTGGCAGAAGAGATCGAACCCCACCTCACTACAACCTCTTGTCAAACAGATTTAGAAAGCAATGAGGTCTCCTCTGAGCCTCCTTTTATTCCAGGCTAAGCAACCACAGTTTCCTCAGCCACGTCTTATAAGATTTCTGCCCCAGACCCTTCACCAGCTTTGTTGTCCTTCTCTGGATATGCTCCAGCCCCTCAATGTCGTTCTTGTAGTGAGGGGACACAACTAAACACAGGATTTGAAGCCTCACCTGTGCCAAGTAGAGAGGGACAATCAATGCCCTAGTCCTGCTGGTCACATTATTTCTGATCCAAGCCAGGATGCCACTGGCTGCCTTGGCCACCTGGGCACACTGCTTGGTCAGGTTCAATCTGCTGTCAGCCAAAGACAACTAGGGCACCCCCAGTGCATACCTGCTCCCACATGCCCAATAGGGAAGACTTATGGTTTCCTGGGACAGAATAGCTCAAATTATCATACAAGTCTCTTCCACAGGTACACACTTGCACACATCACTTTGGAGAGTGGAATAAGGATGCAAGTAAGACAGCTAGAAAACAGTGAATGGTTTTCCCACACAGTATGTTCTCATGATTCAGCTGTTGGCATTTGTAACAATTTTAGTTTATACCACTGGGGATGTGGACAGTACTCTTGAGGAGTACACAACTACTCTTGAAGAGAAGACCTTAAGGCAGATGTAAAGGAGATACTGCTGACTTTGCTGGAAGAGATGGATGGGATTAAAGGAATTGGTAGCAAAGTCCAGTTACCCTAGGAAGTCGGTGAGGGGTTGAACAGTTCCTCTCAAAAGAGAAACTGAGATTTTGGGAGCTCTGAATTACTAGCATCACTTTGGAGAGCCAGAATCACAGATCATAATATAAAATACCATCCTGACTAAATAAACTCAAACAAAACAATTCCAGAAGACAATATATGCGTGGGAGTTCTCACAATGCCCAGAGACTACTGGTGAGCAGCCCCAGCAGCAGTAAAATAAGAGATAACCAAAGACTTAACAGCCTGTGGTAAACCTACGATAGCAAGGCCATTCAGTATGAAGACATGACAATCAGATTGCATGCTTTGCTAACAAAAGAAAAGAAAGAGAAAAAAACAATACAGACCACTAAACATGATAAAGCAAACCGAGCTTTTGATTCAAAACCAGTCCCTTTTCCAAGAAGCCATATTCCTTTTGAATTGGTCAAAGCAAAAAAAGAATGTGGCAACCAATAAAAATATTACATATATGAATATACTGAAATATATGGATAACCTTCAATCTTAACAAAAGTGGTAAGACAAAGTGAGATATCAGAATAAAAGGTAAATGGTGTAGAAAGCTCAAAGCAGCACTTGATCATGATAAACTGCCTTTAGAAAATTCAAACATTTGAGTTTCTAAGAGACAGGCAATACTATTACAAGTGGTTGCCTGAGTACCAGCAGAGAGTCAACAGGCTGAAACAAGAAGGTACTCACCACGATAACGAAGTGGGAGTACTGCCAGTTAAGATTAAGGGGATGAAACAGCATAGAACAGAGTAGAGATAGTGCAGGAATGAGGAATTTTTAATAGAGAGGTTGCATCTAGTAATACCAGGAATTGTTCTGACCCGGACTTACTACAGAGACCAAAGTTTCTAGATTATATGGGGAAAAGCTAAAAATCTGCCTAAGTGACACTAAAATAAAAGACAGTCTCTTCAACATCTTAATTCTTGTTCTAGGTTTTTTTTACTGTCATAATAAGACATATTTTCACAACAAGGTTTAGGTTTACATCATGTCCATGAATTCCCCACTAAGTATGAGGAATTTTGACAATGGTTTAATGCTTCCACCAGAAAACAAATTTTACAAACAGAAAACTAGTTGGTATGAAATTTATATTTGTGTTTGGCAGCAGATTGAAAGTTTTACATCAGGTACCATCCAGATAGATTTCTCAAGCGGACAGGAGGAACACAGCTGTAAAAAAAGAATTATAAGCAAAACAGATAAAATGAAATGCTTTCCATATTTTTAAGTTCATTAAAATGAAATGTGTGACTTTATTAATAAACTGAAATAATTATGAACAACTCATTTTGCTGCAGTGCAGCATCTCATAACGAAACAGGATGGCAAAACTAAAACTGATTTAATTCTAAGGGTGATTTCAGATCACAGAAAGAACAGACCACTTAAGTGGTTTTTAGAGAATAAGTATCCATCTTTATACTTGAAATACCTTAAATATGAGATGCTACAGCTATTTACAAGTCAGCTGAAAATTCATCCAGAACAATATAAATACTTTGTTTCCCATTTGTTTCACGAATGTGACCTGTTAAATTGCAATCACTTATGCTACTTTATGGGACTTTTTTCTAATTACACAAATTCCTGGATTTACTGCTCTTAACCATGGAACTAGTACAGCTATTAGCTCACCATCTCCCAGCTGAACATTTAGTGGTAATTTGTCAATTCTGTAGACCCAGAACTACTAAGCCCCTCTGAGAATGAGGATCTCTTACAATTTTCCCAGTTTGAGCCATTCTATAATCACCTCCTGCACATAAAATGAGTACTGCACACAACAAAGAAAAGATGTTGGGAAGTGTTCCTATAGGAGTAAGTAAAAACACACTGATATTTGGCAAATATAGATGACAGCTAGGACTTACCATACTGCTAACCAAAATAAGTCTGCCTAGCTGAAAAATGAAAACAGACTTCAAGGTCACAAATAAGCTGGAGTAAGAAGAATGAGAAAAAGAAGTAGGAGATTCTACATCAACAATCATGTCTGATTTACAGTACCAAGCAAACACAAAAGGAAAGATCACCTGCTACCACCTTCTGTATGGTCATCTTGTTCACATTTGAAACAGCTATTGGGTACACTGGGTGCAGGTTCTTCTACACTTTGAGGCTTTGAAAGGAGTTGGGATTTTTTCTTTTAATACTAGGTACTATCAGGCCTGTTACTGAAAACTACCTTCCTATAGTGGTGCCCTTTGAGAAAGCAGCAGTATGCAGGTTGCATTTCAAGTGTCTGTTGTGACATTTTAATTTGGATGTGTTATAATGCCGAGAAAAAGAAAACAAAACCACAAACCAACCAACCATCTCTAAATCTGAAGCCTGAACCAGTACAAATAAATCTTAATTGTCAAATACTAAACAATTGGTAGTGTATTAAAGGTAATGAATTTATTCATAGTACCAGCACCAGTTAGAAATAACTCTCGGAATAGGTGATGTCAGTTGTAAAACATCACACCCTGTCGCCTTTAGAATTTAGCTGCTGAGGATATAAGTTTAACAAGCAAGTCCATGCTCTGTAACACAGTGTTGTGGTGTGGGTTTTTGCTTTGAGTTTTCAGGCTAGCTTTCTATTTCATTTATGTGTTATGATTTAAATTATACATACCATTAAGTGTCAATTCTCTGTATCCCTGCCTCTATTTCTAGAACATTCCTTGCCAATCTTCCTTAACTCGATATATCATTTGCTGTTTTGTATCATTACCCTGCTTTTGTTATTCCCACTGGATTGTGTTCTGTATTCCCTGCCCTAGACTCCTCCCTGCGTGCATTCTCATTGGTTGCTTGCTTTGAATTGCCTGTGCATAAAACCTCCGGTGGGACATGTGCTCCCCGTCTTTGGGGTCCAGCTTTTGGTTGTTGTGCTTCAGTTATACCGTGAATAAATCTCCTCAGTTTACCCCAAGACCCGTCTTGCCTCTGCTTCACCTCTGCGCCCCAGACAGACTTTGCTGAGAGCATCGGAGTCCCTGTGGGGAGGTGAGAGCTCCTGGGGGAAGGTGTCGCACCCCCTGTGCCGTGTGCCCTGGGACACATCAGAAGCACACACCGCGACAACACAGCTAAGCCAAATGAATAATAATATGGAAGCTTGATTCTGGTTATGGTTATTATAAAGTCAAATACTCATAGATTCAATATAGATACAGAGAGGCTACACAAAAGAGGCATAAATACTATTTTCCTCTGCAGAAAATAAGAAATATTCAGACCAGGAATAAAAAAAAATACCCCTGAAAACTTAGAATAAAAGTTACTGTTTTATAAGAACTGACATGGCTACAAAACCATTCAATAATTACACACGGTAAACTTTATATCTTCATTACCAAAATATTTCAAACAGAGATTTAGTGTATACAGGTAAATCCAAAATAAGCATATAAAGCTAAGCCTTTTTATAGAAGCATGTATTACAGTTGAGTCAATTTTAACAACCTTTGCTCTAGGAACACTGTGTGAAAAGAAGGGTGTTTGCATTTCTATCAAGTTTCCAGAACTGGAAGTTTCTCTCACGGTAGTTCATTTAAAATGTTCACCTAGTTTTTACACCACAGTTCCTCATTGTTAATAATCTGATTTTCATTATACTTTAATGTAAACAGGCTGTCATATTTAACAGAGAAGCAAATAAAATCCAGAAAATGCAGCTATTAAAAATGTCGAGTGGGTACAATTAAAATATGCAGACCATGCAGGTTTCTTTTTTAATAAGTGTAATTTATATAGCACTCAGTATGGTGTAAGCATAATTCTAGCTGGCCTGCAAATCCCAACACAGAAAAAGTTGCCTTACACATTGCATTAAGAAACAAAAGTTAAAGAAAAAATAAATTAAATAAATAAGAAAACCACCTTTTGCAACCACCTTCTGACCAAGATGAAGGTAATTTTTGTTAAAATTAACTTGCCTGAAATACATTTTTACAGTGTCATGGGCACAAGGACTACACTTAAAATTTTGTACTCTACTGCAAGAGCAAACTCCACTTCTGTCAGTGGATGCCCAGTTTCATTTCAGCCTGGGGCAAGGCCTAAGACGAGCTCAAGGAGCAATGATGCCTGTGGATGAAATACAGAATGTAATTTCTCATTAACTCTTCAAAGAGTTTCACACGACCCTTGCGATGGATGAGACATTATTACCGGTCATCAGAAAAAGCTCTAACCTCAGTTCTGAATTTAAAGCAATGCCCTGTGTAGCCAGGTTGGAGGTTGAAAGTGCGGCTCATCATGCGCGGCTGCTGTTCAGCTTTCCCACGCGAGTGTCCCCGCCGCGGGCTGGGGCTGTGACACTGCGTGTACACACACAAGTGACGCCACTGGCTGCTGCTCGGTGAGGTGGCGTCAAAGAGCATGGTAAATGACCTCAGCGATTAAAGAGAGGAACCCGTACCCTTCACCTTGAACCCACACATACAGACCAGCCACGGATCTGAAGACACACCTTCACACATGGCTTTGCTGCGTCTCCCAGCACGCACAATGCGGCGCAGCCACGAGTGCGCCGTGTCACAGCCCCGCGTGCTTCCAGCACCACTGACTCCGTGCGCCCGGCGCGGAGC
>VXBR01005650.1:700518-741988 GCA_013400215.1 Cisticola juncidis | reverse complement strand
TGGGGGGCCTCGGCTTGGAACCGTGAGGGGAGCGGAGGTCCCGCGGGAGGGTGTGGCTGGTGATTCTTCTTAGGCTATTTCCTACCAGGGCAATGCTGGTGTACCCTCAATCCAGTAAATGAAACCTGAATTGTAGGAGTTTATCTTATTACAAACCCCCTTAATCTTTATTTAAAAGCTCCTTCAGTCCTTAAGTAGCAGACCTTAGTCCTAATCTTACTTAAGCATGCAAGTAAATTTGAAAGTGGCTGGGGGCCTGTAAAGGTGTTTTATATTTTAAATCTTTTGAGACTGTTTCTTGATAACTTGAGGATTTCAGCAGTTTGATTGCATCTAACAGGTGTGAAATATCCATCAGTGTGAGGTAGAGTCTGTGAGGGTTTTTAGGTGTGGGTTTCTCTCGTGACCAGAGCTGAAAAATGGAACTGAATTCTTGAAGTCTCAGGCTAAAGGTTACAGCTAGTGTTGAAGAGGCCTTGATCTTTAAATAGATGTTCCTATCCAAAGGAGTGTGTTGTTTGAAAATTGTTACCTGAGTAGAATAAAAATAGGACTAAATTGTTCTACTGTTTCTCATCTTTGGTTCTCTAGACACTTTTGTTAATCTTTACAAAAGTTGCTGGAAAGATGGGCAACAAGGCACTGTAAAAATTGCATATTTCTTAGTTATAATGTTGGGAATTAAAAACTTATGATAAAAGACAGCTTTGTTTCATACCCATTTCTGTCTCTAAGGAAATTAGTGAATAAACTGCTTACCAGTGTGTGTAAATGTTTTGTACACTTGATACAGCTCCAGCAGCAATCTTCAGCTGCATCTGCTGCTTTACTAGAGAACAAATCTATGATGCTTTTGAAAACAACTTAATTTGAGCAACTTTCTGATGCATAAGCTAGTCTTTTGGTCAGTGCCTTTTTCAGCCAGAATGTTTATGATGCAGCACTAAAATGACTCTGTCAACACAGAATTACTATGACAGAGGAACTGTAACCCCTGACAGCAGTGGACTTGTGCTGTTAGGCCGTATAGCTAGTGACTGAGGTCCCTTGACTCAAGCTCAAAGTTTCATATCTGATAGTTGTATTTTTTAACGTTGTACTTAACAATATGTGAAATGGACTAAAAAAAAGGTACATAAATTCATTGCAAAGTTCTTCAAGTGTCATAAGATGAAAAAAAATCTTAATTGAAATTAAACTATGGTGAGTAAAACTGAGAGTAGCTTAGGAGGATAGCAGGTCTGTTGAGAAAGAAGGTATTTCCATTTTCACAGTATGGAACCTCTCGGAAAAATTGATTTTAAAACTTAGGCTTTATAGTAGACCCTGAACAGATCTACAAAGATGAAAGAACTATAGTTTTATGTTGCTTTTTCCATCATCTTCTCTGCTATGTCCTTTCAGAGATTATTAGTGCTTTTATACTGAAACCAAGCTTTATTGTTTTTGCCTTGAAGCAGTCTCCAGATTTTGACTTTTCTTTGTTTATCTAGCAGTTGGATGAAATGTTGCAGGCGGACAAGAATGAGGCATTAAAGAAGGCTCTGTTTCGTGGTGATGTGACATTAATTGAAGAACTCTTAAACTCAGGTGAGGAAAGTCAGTTACAAAGTTGAGTATTTTTTAGTGAACTCAACAAGAATACTAAACTTTCTCCTTTAGAGAAAAACAAGACTTTATATCCTTTACTGGGAACATTCACATGTTCCTACATGCACTCAACACATTATTTTGAAAGATTAAATTACTTTTTCAGTGACTCAGATTTGATATTCCAGCATGTTCTTTCTATTTTATGTTTCTTTTGTCAGTCAGGAGCCCTGAAAATTGAGGAAACTGTAATGTTTGAACTATGAAATAAGGTGTTTTTTGTTTTCAGATGCATCTTTAACATGCAAATAGCAATCGCAAACACTGAATTAGACTGAATTAAATTGCGGGGGAGAATTCAGTGGGTGGTCTTCGGTGTTGAAAGTTGTACAGCATGGGGTAAGAAGGGGAGGCTAGCCTTTTATATTTTAATGTTTCCCCAGTTTGGAAATTTCCTTTTCCTCTTTTTTTTTTTTCTCCACAGCACTGTTAAGTGTCTGGTATGTGCCCTGTGTAATTCTGCTGTCCTGGCAACATCAGCTGAACAAAGATTTTGTGATTCCAAAAGGTCTAACAGGCTTTTTGTGGCATTTGTCTCTAAAAAGTAGTCTGTTTTAACACTGAAAGCCTTTATCCCTGTTCTGTTACTCAGTATTTGTCTTTAATGTGTTTGTTAATCAGTGTTAGGAAGATTGGATCACTTATTGAAGCATCCAGGGCAATCAGAAACTGCATAGCTGAGTTGACCTGCCTAGTGATAATTGTCAGGAAGTTCTGCTTCAGCAAGCAAGGAGAATATAGTAACCATGAGCTTGTTCTCTGAGGAAAATCTGTCTTAGGGAGGAAAGTTTATTGGTTAGCAATGGGCTTTTCTGAGTTTTGAAACAATGACATTATTTGCCCTTTTAGAAACAGTTTCTCACCACAATGGGGTAATGGTTTTCTTTTTAAACTAAGCAAAACTATTGCACAGACTGAACACAAGAAGTGCAATACAAGCACGAAATACACCTGTTTTACTTTGAGAAAATACATTCTTATTTATGGGTTGAGTTTTAGTGATGTCTGTGCATCAGGTTGCTTCGTTGTTTTGCTCCACCATCCATTTTAAATTGTTGTATTGCAGTCAAACAGCAATAGTTCACTTTCTGTGCTGATGCCTGGTACACAGTGGACAGTTCTGTGCTTTGGAAGAGAAGAGGTTTCTGTAAGGCTGAGGATTCATGTAGTCTGGTTTCCTGTCTCCTGAACGAACAAGGCAGTGTTATAAAAGAACATGAACGATCCTTAAAATGGGATCAGCAGTAAATTCTGACCCATCCAGTAACTGTTCTGCAAAACAGTAGAACACAGTGCCTGTTATGGAGCTCTTTCTGAAGAGAGGTAACATTGTCCTTCAGTAATCTCTGCTCAGGTTGAATCTTTGCCCCTAGAAATACCTTTAGTATATATTTGGTAGAGCTTGTAGGAGGCTTACTACCAAAAGTCAGCCAAACTTAAAGTTTGTGTTGGAAGTGGATTTCCTGGCACTGTTGGGGCTGTTTCTTTGGGTAGGATGAGGCTGCGTTGTCTTCTGGCTTGGTTAGATGTTGCTTTAGTATTCTTGATACTGAAGCAGTTTTACAGAGCTTCTTTAGGAGGTGGACAAGCGCAGTGTTTTTCCTTACTGCTTCTGTTAAGTGGCAACTTAAGAAAAAGTTTCTGAAGTACATGTCATAAAAAGAAATGCAAGCAGGCAGCACCTTCAAAGATGATTTGGACATTTTGGTTTGACTTAACACCATGTAATTCATGTGTTCCATTTCCTAAAATGGAATTAAAAGTTATGACTTCATGACAGTTTAGGCTGGGTAAAGATACAACTACAGTCAAATCCTCCATTTTCCTTCAACAGTTTGTTCCACTTAGATCTTTGAATGAGTACTGGAGCTCATCTCATCTTTTGTGAGCCAGTTCAGGGA
This sequence comes from Cisticola juncidis, assembly GCA_013400215.1. Lineage (NCBI taxonomy): Eukaryota > Metazoa > Chordata > Aves > Passeriformes > Cisticolidae > Cisticola > Cisticola juncidis. The sequence continues at coordinate 738,437 of VXBR01005650.1, read as the reverse complement.
GTTACAAGTAGTAGTGAACAACAGGAATGGAAGGGTGCCTAACGTGTGAGAACAATTTTTCAGCCAGTTTAGGACTCTGAACCTTGAGTCAGGTGACCACCATAGCTGACCCAGCAGAGGGAGATGACAGCAGCTCAAATATGACTCAGCTTTAAGGTCATGTGGGAACAGACCTAGGTGAACACAGACTTAAATCAGTCTACTAGAGAAAATTCGTAGAGAATCAATCATTTTAGAACTTCCCCTCAGGTAAATAGTGTCTGAATGTGAATGGATTCCAACCCTAAGACCTGTTCTTTACCTGAATGAAAGTCAAGATCTCCTCTTTCTGGTGCCAAACATGAAACTATTTAGCAGAGTTACATTTTTCTGGATAAAAACAGCCTTTCTACTATACCTATTATTAGCCACAGTGAAGAAAGTAACTGAAAGGGATATGGGAGAAACAGTAATAGTCACAAAAAGAATGCAGTTCTTACTTTGCTGTTCTTTTTACTTCACTATTATTCATGTTCTTCGCACGGTTTCTTCTGTAGTTTGTCTGTGGCCAGAATGCATTTTTCCCCTTTGCTGCTTAAACAGGAAGATATTTATCCTTCCCGTAATTCAGATTTTAGAGAAGAGTGTTGGTTTGTCTCCTAGCTGTAATTTGTGGGGCCGTGTAACTGAAAAGCTCCTCTACACATACCTATAGAAGAACACAGATAATGGCAGGTGGGGAAGCCCAAATAGTGCCCTGGTGCAGCTCCTTTCAGGCCCATCATGGAAGCCAGTAGCCTACATCTGCAGTCTCAGAGCATGTGCAGGCAAATCACAGACTCAGAGCAAGGAACTGCCAGCTGCAACACAAGGTCCTTGTGCCTGGGGCCAAGTGACTGTAGAGACAGGAGTGAGTGAGAGCTGTGCCAGTGGCAGGAATGAGAGCAGAGGTGGGAGGCCCATGTGTCTGTGATGCCAGCAGCTGGAGGAGGTGGATCATAGGAGGATACTGATGCTGCTGTGTTTATAGGAGTGCTCTGTTTTTTGTTGATCACTGTGGCCAGTGGTGTGTATGTGTGCCTGCTGGGAATACATGCTCAGCATTGATAGGGGTTGGACCTGTGGTTCTGGAGTGCAGCAGCCTCATTTCCCTCTGGCTGTTGGATCTGGTCTGATTTTTCACTCAAAAGTTTTTTCTGGGTTTCACTGTTTTCTTAAGGATTTCTCAATGGCCATTTTAAGTGCTGGACTAACACTGCTTACTTCAATAACTCATGTAATGAAAATAATAACCTATTTGAGTATTCATCAAGGTGAGACATTTCTGGTTCAGTCAGCAACTCCTATAACCAAGCAGCCAAGAAGCCACATGACTGTTCCTGTTTCAGCTGTCCTTTCTTTGTCTTCCTCTGGGAGAACAGCTTGTTTGCATTGAGACTGTCACACTAAGTGATACTTCAAGGCAGTCACTTACCAAGATGGTGGGAGACCGTGCAGGGCAAACAACATATTGCCAAATAGACCTTTCCACTTCTAGAACTTGGAAAGAGCACCAGCATCATGGCAGATACTGGCTGCTATACATGTAAAGAAGGCATTGACAAAAATGCCTTCTCAAGTGTTTTAATAAGTCTGTATATAGCTGCCAAATAGATCATTTGTCATTGCTGTTCTGGTATGTATTAAAGTAGAAAGCTCTAGATGGAAGCTGTAGTTACATAGTTTTGGGGTATTTTTTTCTTATATTAGCATTACTTCAGTGGGCTGTTGAGTATCAGACTTGCTAAATTCTTGAAGTAACCTACAAGGAAGTTCTGATGTGACTGCTGAAGGACATTTCTGGCTCCCCTAGTAGAACTGGGCTTCAATTAAAATTTTTTACACTGCAGTTAGGCCAGTGTGCTGTGACATGAACTGCAGCTGGTATGTGTACATTGCAAAGGAAATTTGATTCTAAGTTCTGTGGCTTGCAGGTGTTAGAATGCTTCAACACATGGCATTCATTGAATTGCTGCCTCTTTATTGATTCTACAATTACAGTGATCTTAAGAAATTAAAGAATCATTCCAAGAGCAGTGACCTGTAAGTCCCTCAGCTTTAATGACATTATATTGCTACACTGAAGGTAGCAATTGCTATACTTTGACCAAGTAGTACTAAGACAGGGAAAGTACTAATTTTGCATGAAAAAGTATGCATGTAACTTAACTGTCATAATTTCCTTGTGATAGTTTAGGGGGCTTTTTTGCACTGGTTTTTCCTAAAGCAGTATTTTTGATTATCCATGGACACTGTAGGACTAATATGGAACCAACTGATATAAACTTTTCTAGAGGAAATAATATTTGTTGAAGGATTGAAAAATGCATACAGGTTTTTATTAGAAAGTTATCAGATGAGTATCTCAATCTGGCACTTGGTTCCAGGTGCATTTGGGAAGGCTGGGCTCTCTGAGAGGCATTCTTCTAGCCATTTTAGCCAATCTAACTATTATAAAGAGTAACAAACAATTCTGGTGATTGTGTTTGAACCTTGAAATAGTCTCCTATTTCTTCTTTTTATTGAGATAATATTTTGTTAGTATCAAACACAAATCTGCTAGCTAACTGTCTTGCAGGGCAGAGGGGCTGTGAAGCAGGAAACCCCAGATGTTGTGATCCTAATTGTCTGACAATCAATTTGCTTCCACAGCAGTTCTTGTCTTTGCAAGAGTCTTTTTTTTTTTTTAATTTTGATTGAAGAAAGCTATTGCACAGAAGTAGAGAAAACAGATTCTATGTGCTTATATGAAATTATTTTTGCAGCTAAACTTTTGAGGTTTTTAATGTAGTCTTTCTCTGGTACTTAACTTCTTGGATTGAGAACATTGATGTCCGTTTTAAAAGTTGTTTTCTGGTGTTCTAAATAAAGATGTATTAAAAAAAATACTGTAAGAGATTTCTTTCCCTTGTACTAAATGAAAACAGGGTGTAACTTTTGTAATGATACATATTGAAAGTAAGTTTTATAAAAAGTATGTTTGTTGTGATACAGTTTCAGGATTTTAATTTCTTAAATTTTGACAGGTATCAGCATAGAGACCAGCTTTCAGTTTGGATGGACTCCCCTGATGTGTGCAGCCAGTGTGGCTAACTTCGCAGTAGTATGTCTTCTTCTGGACAGAGGTGCTAATGCATGTTTTGAAATAGGTAAGATGGGAATGAAAAATAATGGCTGGTAGTGCTCAGTACCAGATATTGTCCCTGTCATTATTCTCTTGTTTACATATATAGGGAAAAAAAAATCAAAAGTTCACAGTGGAACCGAGATCCACTCTACCTTACACAGTTTCGAAGGGAAAGTAGTAGTTCTAATCTTGAAATTGATCTGGAAGCAGTTGATGTGTTTTCTTCTTGTTTCTGTCTCAATTCCACTGTCTCCCACACCTCCCAAATCTCAAGTACTTTTTAAAAAAGTGTTTGAAAGTACTTGTTCAAAAATTATAGTATAACGTTGTACAGGTAAAACTTACTGTGTTTGATCCTCTTATGAGCGATGTACATGCAGAAACCAGGTAACATCTGAAACAAAATGAACAGCTTTCCAGTTCATGGGAAACTAATGTAGACTTCTCTAAATCTAGAGTGCATTTTTTCTATTTTCCATTAAACTGTAGTTTAGTATGTTTTTCTGCAAGAGTTCAGTAGTTTCTAAGTAGTATCAGTTCCTCTGTCAATTTTATTTGCCTAGTAATAACTCTTTTTCTGCTTAAATTGTGGGTATTTTTAATCTCTTTCATTGCACTGGAATATTTATCCCACAGTACTGCCAAGTATGTAAGAGCAGTAATCATATTATCCAGTAACTTGACAGTATTTGCAGTAGTAGTAAACTGAAATGCACATGGTACGAATCTGGCTCTGAAAATTTTCTCTAACCTCTTAGCAGTTGATCAGAGTATGAGATTAGAGCAGGTTGCCCACACCAAAACCAATCATGACTTCTTCTAATCACTGTCCTTGTAGCCTTGTGTCCTTGTAGTTTCAGAGAACTTGTATGTGTCTGCCTACAGCTCATACCTGTCCCTTGTTTATGGCTGTAGAAAGCTATAAGTGGGGCAGAAACTGCTCTGGGCAATGGTTTGGGCTGACCAGGTAACCAAATGCATGGCATTTTTTCATTTGTGTGATAACTGTCTTTGCCCAAAGTGGCCGCTCGCTAGGATCAGGTTTCTTGGCTTGTTTCCCTGTTAGACTGTGTAGGGAAACTGTAACTAGGGCATACGGGCAGCAGTACTGTCCAGCCAGGAGCAGTCTTGTAAGTCATTGATGGGGTCAGGCCACATGTGTTCAGTAAAGCTTTGCTATCCTAAGGGGTACTAAACCTCTTCAACCCTCCTGCTGTTTTTTACGTCAGCAGGCAATCATATACATGATCCTCTAATAATTACCCTTTGATGTTTATAATCGTAATAAACAGCTATACTGTTAATCACCTTGAGTCATTCTTCAGTCATTCTTTATCACTAGTTACTTAATTTTTACCCTTTTTGGTAGTTGACAAAAACTAATATGTCATTCACTGTGTGATGGGTTCAAAATGTTGCACCCTTGAGGAATAATTTCACCAGAACTACGGGAGTTTTCGTCTAGTCTGAACATAAGCTTACCTTTTTTTGCAATTATTTAGCAGTTATTCTCTGTAAAAGAAGAATCTAAGAATTCCAAGGTGTTTCTTCCCTTTCATCTCTTGCTCACATGTATTAGGTATAGGTAGGCTAACAGAAATTAATTTCCCAGTCTTTATCACTGCCTGAGATAATGATTACAACTGCAGGTTCCTCCCAAATACCATTCCCAGACTGACAGTGCTTTATTTAAAGTCCTGTCATCTTTCCATTCTTGTTCTAGTTGATAATCAGGTTAAACATTTTGAGTAAAAATTTGTCAGCATATCAAGTAATTTCTACATGAGGCAGTTGAAAATTAAGAGATGGTGCACTAAAAAAACAGATGCATTTAAGTTTAGAATTAAGTTGTAGAGTAGGAGGACAAGAAGTGGTGAGAGCAGTGGGGATAATGTACATAACAAACTTTTCATGTTTAGGTATAATGAAATCTGACCTCATTGAAGAATGAAAATGTTAATTATACACAGTCTTAAAATTTCTACAAGAAAATCAGAAAATACATTGTAACACTTGACAGGATAGGTGCAACTAATATACTTCTTGAATGGATGAAGGCGTGTTGGAACTTGTGAACAAGTTTGTGCAATAAACAAAATGGGCAGTTAGTCAAATGGCAGTTTTCTAAATGCCAGCTCACTATGGTGTTTGAGTGTTATGTTTCCCATATGGAAGCCGTGGTAATCAGGGGAAAGAAGGTCTCCTGTGTTCTGTGGGCGAACAGCAGCTGTACAGATTTGATTTGTGAGCCAAGGTGCTATGTAACACCCAGCTGGTTTCAGAGCTGGAGAAGTAAGTGTGCTGGTATTCCTGTGGACTGGGTAGATGCTCTGTAAATCCCCATCTGAACCAATACTTTTAATACTTCTCCTGCCACTACTGGACCATAGTAAGTTAATAAACTTAATTCTTCCTCCTTCAGACTTATCATGAAGCCCTTTTGCTTCAAGTGTCTTTTGTATGGGTCTCTGTTCTCCCCAAAATTGATGTCACTATGTGTTTATAATACATTTCAAGTACCTTTTTCTATCCATTGCAGCTTCCATTTACTTCCATTTACTAGAGGGGACAAACAGGGAGTGAATCTATTGGTGTGGAATGTGTTTTGAGAAATAAGCATCTATAGTTAGGCTCCTACTGTAGCTTTGGGGTACTTTCAAGGCATTCTAAACTTAAGTAGGAATACATGCTTTACTATTGAAAAATCTCTGCATGAGAGTGATTCACTCTCATCCTTCTGAGTATCTCCTCAGATGCCTTTGTCTTACCTGATCATTCTCATGATTTTCACAGACAGGAAAACAAGATTGTTAACCTTTTCCAAACATTGTACAGTATCGAAATCTCAGTAGCAACTCCAGCAGATACAAAGACTTATAAAGGAACTTCTGGATTAGCATGGTATTTATATTTACCTATATAATTCTCTAACTGCCAATTTCCAAACAGATAAATACACTGTGTTGATGGCAGCATGTACTGCACAAGCTTCAGAGGAGAACATCTTGAACACTGTTCAACTGCTTCTATCAAGGAATGCTGACCCTAACCTTACTTGCAGGTATTAAAAACCCCACATTATACAGAGACATGTTTATGGACATAGCTGTTTTTGGTGGTTGAGATGAAGTGTACATGGTTCTTGTAATTTTACTGCTGTTGGGATAAGAAAAGATTAGTATCCAGGTAGTTATACCTATTAGTACAATTGCTAATCTGAGTAAATAATACGGTAATCAGCTTTATCAAATTGTAAGTATATTCTTCAGCTGAACAAAATAAAAATTAGTCTTGGTTATTCACTTGACTGAAGTATAAGTGCAAGAAATATGTCTTCTGCTTTTCGTAAATTACATTGCCTCTTCTGTATAGGAATGGAAGTTAAATCAGTTCGTTCTTTATTTAAATTCATATCCTACTTTTGAACTTTGTGTGGATGTATGGCTAAATTCTTTTCACAGAGTGCTTCCTGAGGAAAACAAAATTCTGCAAATAAAATACATTTATTTCACTGTAGTCTGGAATAATTTGGATTAAAGAGATAAGGCTGCTTTTGGAAACAAGTAATAGCGTCCTTCTTCACAAAATTACAATTTTGTGTCTCAGCAGTTAGAAGCAGTTCATTGTAAGATGTCTGTAGTTATACAGTCTGATGAAATGTTTCATTTTACAGGAAATGGAAAAAGGAAATAAATTCTAGACTGACCCCAGGATAAACTGTGTTGCCTCTGCTAAAAACAAAAAAATACTGTTCAGGTCAACTGGTTTTTATCTAACAGGTTTTTTTATACCACGCCTCTTTCATCATATTACCTGGGGTATGTAGACTGAAGGCCTTTGGTTTTCCTTAGTAGAATTCATTCACTCAAGGCCCTGAACCTCGCTATGAGCATATTACTGATAGACAAGGAGAAAACAGACTTCTGCTGAAGTGCAGCTAATGTCTGGTACCAAATTTAAATGCCATTCTTTTGTTCTTTTCAGAGAGACTAGAAATTGTTCATGAGAGAAGAGAAAGCTACATCATCTGAAATAATTACACGTTGTTGTCAGATAGCTGTGTGTTAAACATCCTGCTTTAAAAATAGGGGAAATTGTTTCATTATTAACTTTGTCTTGGGTGTTGGAAATGTAAGTGAGAGTGCAGAGCTGCTAATTTGCATTTGGGGAGGCCTTTAGCTAAACTTCGGGGGCAAACAGTGTGAATGCTGACATAAGAGGTAGGAGTTCTAATTCTTAAATTTTATTTATAAACTTAGAGTATGTTTTGCATGGTTGATCTTTATATACAAATATTTATTTACTATCTTTTTGTGTCCTTAGACCTTGTGCTAACATGAGTTATTCATGCATCCAGCAGATGCAATGTAGCTTTTTTGCTTTTGCAGTAGTAGTCTTTCTCAAATGAAAAGATAAATTAAGTAACAATGAGAAATGTCATATTTGTGCTAAATAAAAGTGTAGGCTTGAAAAATTCAGACCTTGTAATCTCAAACCTTTGAGTGGCCTTTATGCCTTTCCAGTATTTGACATATGTGCGTGCCACTCCATTGTTGGGTCTGCTCAGGCAACAGCTGCTGTTTGTCATGGACTTCTTGCTCTGTGTTCAGAAATGAGAATAAAACACAATAAACTGCCTCATGTGACAATAAGGGATCAAACAGCCCCTCTCTGTCCTGTTTCATTAGAGCAAGCAGGATGTTCTGTGGGAGTGATCAGAACTCTCAGTGGGTTGAGATGATTGTGAAAGTACTTCCTGGGTGGATCAGCTTACTGCAGGTGAAGAACTAAGATTCTTATTATTTGGCTTTCTCAGCATTTAGGAAGCAGAATGATTCTAGGAAGCTTCTTTTTTTTGTCCAGCAGCTACTGGAATGTGTGTGAATGCAAAGTGGAATACTTAACCTTCATGTAAGGCAGGGTTTTATGTTTATTCTTTCTCTCTTGCACCATGAGGACAGCCAGTAGGCTCTTTTCTTTTGTGTCATGTGGAAGTGATACACTGAAAATTGGCAGGAATGGGTCTAATTTATGAAGTGTATGTGGAGTGGGGAAGGACTAGCAGGGAAGATACATATTTTTAAAATGCAAAGAAAGAAGGTGAGTGTAAGAATGGGTGCGTAGATGGTTTCTTTGCAAGGGGATATGGTTCCAAGAAGAAAGTAGTACCTAAGTAAGGTAACTTAGGATCTTTTTGCTAAATCAAAATTGGAAACTGAGTACTGGTGGCTGTAAAAACAGTTTTATGCTTTGATACACTACATTCTCATCTACAAGTGCTAGCTAAAGGGTTTTAAAAGTCAAACAACTAGAGTAATGGCTAGGGGAAACAAGAAGGCATTGTAAGACCTGCTCTGAATAGCCATTGTAGAGCTACTATAGCCTGAATGCTTCATTTAAGTGAGTGCTACCTTGAGAAATTTGTTTTGCTTATCTCATGTCATTCAACTTTCTCTTGCTCCAAAATGTAAATTATATACTTTATCCTTTTGTGAGGCCTGGAAATGTTTAAGTAGTGTTTTTTAAAAACCCTTTTTAACCTGCAGTGCTTTCCTAAAGTTATACTATATGTATGTTCTTGTTATATAGGGTTTCCCCCTTCATCACTTAATCGCACAAAGCTGCAAAATGGACAAGTAGATTATCTTCTATTGCTGTGAACACACCGTTGCCACTTAATATCTCAATTCCAGGCTTAATGTGCAACAGTGGAGTGGAGAAACTGGCTCCAAAAGCTTCTGGAGATGCTTCCTGTTTATTTGGAGTATTGTTCAGTTTACAGATCAATGGACTAAAGTAGTGTCTTGCAGCATCATTTCCTTACTTTGGGATCTCAATAAGGAAAGATTGAGACTAAACTCTGGGTTAAAGAGTTTTCTACCTGCTGTATTTTTTCAAGTATTATTGATGCGTTGGCCTAGTTAATAAATACATAGCCAGTTATGAGACTTACAACTTGTCAAGACCACCAGCTTGAAATACTTAATTTTCTATAGATGTCTCCCCAGTGGAAGAAAACCTTTGACATCTCCTCTCCTTCCTTTTACGAAAATTTCCAGGAAGGTGAAGTTTATCTTGCTTGAGATCATGATCCCAAACATAAGCATGTTGAATTGTCAAGTGCAGTGAAATCTGCACAACAGATTCAGCTTAGTGACCGTTTTTCAATGCATTTTTCAGTCAGATGCTTGCCATCTAGGAGATAAAACTTAATCACCAGTTCTGTCATGGCTCCTATCCAGGAGCCATAGGTGGCTTCAGGGTGGTTGGTCTCTTCTACTCAGCTTGTTGTCTTGTGATGTAAATGTTGCTGCTTTTTTTTCACAAGGTGAAGTGAGCCTGTAAGAACTTCTGGTTGTATCTTTGTGTATACGTCACATACATAGTCTTGGATGGCCCTGAAAACTGAAAGAACTTCCATTTTTGTCTTTTTCTCCAGTCCTGATATAAAAGCAGGGAGAGTTAGAGTGTGAAGCTGTGTTAGAGGATGTTTACATTGGTAATTAGGAAGAGGTTCTTCTGCCAGAAGATAGTTGGGCATGGGAATAGGCTCCCGAGGAAAATGGTCACAACATCAAGTTTGACAGAGCTCAAGAAGCATTTGGATAATGCTTTCAATCATGTGGTGTGATTCTTTAGCTAGTCAGGTCCAAGAGTTGGATTCTGTAATCCTTGTGGGTCCCTTCCAACTCAGAATTTTTTGTGACTCTAAAGATAAAAACAAATAAACAAAGAAAAATTTCTTCTCATTTGCATGAGACCCTGCTTTTCCTATAGGTGCTGCAAAACTGGAAGCAAACATAGTTAGATGTTTAATTAATAAATTGCTTATATGCCTTTTAAGATTTTATTTATTTACTGACTATGACTTAAGTATCATATTCAGTATTGAAAAATGTCATGTGGCAAATTGCACCATACAAAAGGACTTAATGTGTGTTTGGACAACAAGGTCATCTGCAAGCCAGACCGCTGAAATACAGCAGTTACTCAAAATGATGAAAGGATTCTTAAGATCTGTGAGGACGATTATCACTCTATGAACATTTTTAGATTGCACTAAGATGTACCAATAAGTTTAGTTTCTCTTCAACTTAAGCAGGAAACAGTGCATTTGCCATGTTAAATCTTTGCTGTTGTGGTTGTGGGGGTTCATTGCAGGGTTAGGAAAACAAGGTTTGTTTTCCCCAATGCTCTTGTCTCCCTCCTGTGGCCGTACATTTAAATGGATGCTGCTTTCATGGAGTGGCTCTGGACTCCCACTTGCATGTAGAGGTGTAAATTTGTGCAGCAATGCATGTGTTTCTATCCTGAAACAGCTAGTAGCCTTTGAAATTAAAACTCATGTGTTAAAATTGAATGCTTGCAGTACTAATTGCACAGTCATGTTGATGGATTGTTTTAAATGTTGTATTTATTGAGTTTTACTTGCAAATGAAGCAGTTCTTTAAGTGGCTTTTGTGTCGTTGTTGGGTTGATTTCGGATATCATGCCTGAAGTATTACACAGCTGTAACTACATCATATTCTTTGGAGAAAAGAATATTCCACAGCATCAGGGCTTTTGTTTAGTGCTTTTCCTTGGAAAAAGCAGAAGATAATTGTGAATTAGTATCAAAATTTAAAAGAAAAAAAGGTTGAGAGTGGGAGAAATGAAAATTAAATGGAGCGTGATTGGACTGGTTTTGCAGTCAGATGTAAATAGTAAATACTTCAAAGGTGATGGCATGGGAAGTTTGTCAAAGGCTATCTACCACTGAAAAGAAATAACCATGGGACTAAGTGTCCCTGTTGGACAAACAAGTTTGAATTTTGTTGCTACAAATTATTAGGTTGTAATCAACTTATGCTCATGCTTTAAAATATAGATATCTGTATATGTCTCAGTATAGACATCTCTGTAGAGACCTGTAGAGATAATGAGATGTATAGACATCAGATATTAAGTTGAAGATGGAGATTATAGTCTTCCTCTATTTTTATAGTAATCTTCATAGGTTCACAGGGTAATTCAGGTCAGACAGGATTTCAGGGGGTTTCTAGTCCAACTTCTTTAAAGCTACATCTGCTGTAAAATTGGAATAGGTTGCCATCTGGTCTTGAAATCCACTAAAGATGGAGACAAAAAATCTCTGAGCAGCCAGTTCCACTGATTGGCCGTGCTCCATGGTGGATGTCTCCTCACATACAGTCAGAACTTCTGCTTTTGCAGTGTTGGTGAACTAAGTTAGTTCTAGACTGATGCAAGTCTTTTTACTTTATTACCGAGTTCCTTTACATTGTTGACTGTATGTCTTGAGGGTCTGGTTGCCTTTCATTTTGCTCATCTTTGTGTGATTGACCTTTTCCCCCTAGCATAAGGCTGTTTCAAATTTGTAGTGTTGCTGGATTTCTTTCAGTACAGTTTTAACTGTTTGCGTAAGACAAAACATTATCCTTGTGTGAATGATTAAAACCAGAGAAAGATAGGCAAAGCCATCTACCAATACTCTGTGGAAGGAGGTAGAAATTTTAAGGCAGTTGCTTTAAGACATATGAAATTGGGGATCCCTCTAGTGGTCGATGAATTTAATACTAAGAAACCCAGTATTGGGAAGAACAGCCCTCTCCTTGGGTATATCCGTGCAAAATAGAATAATCTTTAGAAAGCAGGTTTTTGACATGGAACTAACTATACATTACAAGCAATACGTAATATTTTTCATGAAAAGCGGTTGCTTTTTAAAAGGCAGTAGATTTTAATTAAACAACAGTAGTAAAATATTTTAGCAATTAATTATTCTGCAATCTTACTCCACCAAAGAATGTGTCAGTATCAGGAAAGATACTTTGCAAACAGAAGGTTTTGAGCAATATTTCACAGTGGCTACATCTTGTAAACATCTCTAGAAGCATAAGATCATGTCTTGGTTTGATACAATTCAAAGGAAAACACTTTTGAATGAGTCATCTGCTTTAAGTATTTCAACAATCCCTTTCCAGCAATAAGAGGTGAATAATAATAGATGAAAGAAAAAACAGTGGTTTATTAACAAACAGAATGTTGAAAGGCACAGGAAAAAAAATAAGTAACTGCTAGACCTCATATCCCACTGCAACAAAGAGAGACCTGAAATGCTGGAAACTATCCGCTCCCAAATGAGCCTGGCAGGAGAACTTCAGGCTTTGTAGGACAGTGACAAGATGGTGTGAAACCCCTCCCTGGAAGGCAGGAGCCCTCACAGAGTTGTTCCAGCAGCAGACAAAGAGCTTCTCCATGGCAAGGCACAGCAGAGTGGGCACAACAGGAGAAACAGCTGGACTGGAGCCACAGCCAGCCAGGGGATCCTCTCCCCAACTCGATGCAGTCAGCAGTGGAGGCTGACTGGAGCAGGGTGGCTCTGCTCCAGTTCTGCCAGCACAATACCCACCTGGTTTTTCAAACAGGTAGCTGCAGAATTCACCCTCAAGGTAGCTCAGAAATTGGTCCTGCAGCTTCTGTGAGCCGAGGGGAAAAAGAAACCAAATACAAAGAAAAACCATTACCTGAGCAAAGATCAAGTGGCAACAATGCAAATACCACGCTGGGAAGAGCCCCAAGAAACCTGTCTGGAGAGCTTTTAAAAACTCCTGCATAAAAGCAACATACACAAACACACACGTTCCCCTGCTGCAGGGCCTTAAAGATACTGTAAGGATTTCAGGGCAGAGGTGAATATTGGATATTATATCATTGGGAATTACCCTAAGACAGAGCAGTAGACTGTTGTCCTCTTGGGTTTGGGATGTAAAAAACCAGAGTAATGGTAAGGGTGGTATCTAAGTGCTCCTTCAGCAACTGTAGGAAGCAGTAATATCTGTAAGAAAGAAGGTATCAACAGATACATTTCATAGAATTATAGAATGAACAAGATTGGAAGAGACTTTTAAGGTCCTGTTAGTTTGACTATCAACCTGGCACCACCATAACCACCCCTAAACCATATTCCAAAGTGCTACATCCAGACCCCTTCTGAGCACTTCCTGAGGCAGTAACTCTACCACCTCCCTTGGCAACTCTTCCAATGCATATCCACTCGTTCACAGGGGAAAACAAAAAAATTACTATCTTATCTGAACTTTCTCTGGTGCAACTTGTGTGAACAGAAGACAAAAAATGGGATAAATATGATTGTGTTTAGTTTTAGTACTTGAACATTTAAGATCTTCAGTATTATTTGTATATGTAATCCTCTTGGGCATACTCGGGGTGGGGGTAGTCTGGACTGTTAGTGATAAGTGTGCAAACCCTGCTATAGCATCATGCTTCTGCACAGCAATAAGAGCTGTATGATCTGTCATTCTTTTGCCTACACTGATTCTACTAGGGAGGGTTTTGCATTTATGAACATAGTTGTTGTTTTTAATAGTCTTTCTAGCAAGTATTCAGTTGTGATTTACATCTTGCCTTCAGTGAAACTGCATAGTTTTGCCAAATTTTGGGTTGAAATCACTCTGCATGTAGAGCGCATCACTTAGGCTGTGTCTTTTAAAAATATTTTTTTAAGTGAAAAAAGAAGTGTGCCCCCTTTTTTTTTTTTTTTTTTTTGGATCTACTTTTTCACCTGGCACTTTCTTTCAGGAAACAAATGACTGCACTGATGTATGCAGCTAGAAAAGGCTATCCTCAGGTTGTTGCTTTTCTTGTTGCTCATGGATCACACATAAATGCTCAAGATGAAAATGGATATACAGTAAGTGATTTATTTTGTATGTTGTAGTTAATGATAAAAAATTTAAAAAGTGACTACCCACTAGTTTGTTTCAAAGCACAGCTTTCTGAGAAGGACTCCTCAAAATTTTCTGCTTTAACACTACTTTTAGATCCTCTTGCATTAATTGTCTTTGTCTCCATATTGGGCCATGTTTACTGATTGAAACTGTTGGGTTTTGCTTCATATGCAAAATTGGTAAAACAAAGTTGTTCTTTGCAGGCATTAATGTGGGCGGCACAGCATGGACATAAAAGTGTAATTTTGAAGTTGCTTGAGTTAGGAGCTGACAAAAATCTACAGACCAAGGATGAAAAAACAGCAGCAGAGCTAGCAAAAATCAATAAACATTTAGAGGTATGCAAGTTCTGTGTTTTGTGTCAAAAATCTGTTCTTTAATTGTGTAATTTTCTGTAGAAGTATTACTTCAATAACTACATTATAGCAGCTAGTTCAGTACTAGTGCTGTTACATTTATGCTTATAGCAGACTATTTTTTATTATGTGACAGCTTTTCACAGTGCTGTAAAGGCTATATTGTAGTGTTTTGGAAATCTTTTTTCTTTATTCTTTCAGAATCATTGACTATAGATGTAGAATACAAAACAAGGGATTATTCATGGTTGTAGTGTTTATATGAGAAGTAGAAATATGTGTTGTTTTTTACCTTTCTGCCAAAGTATGTGAGAGAATGCAGATATCAAACTGATTTGCATAGTTTCTCATTGAGCTCGAAAGTGAAAAGGCTAAAGCCAAAAAAAGAGAAGTTGATACTGACGATTTTCAAAATCTGTTCAGAGGAAGGTGTAAAATAATGTAAATTGTCCATAAGTTCATGGAAAGAGCAGCTGCTAATTACTAATTTAGAGAGCTACTGAAGACAACGTGTTTTTTTAAAATAAATATGTTTACTGTTGTTATGAGATGATGCATGGTGGATCAGTCACACCATATTCCTGTGTATTTTGTTTTGAGTTGCTCTTACCAATCGTGGCTTTTTACACTGGCTCTTCAAAAATGTGTAACTCACTCTTACGAATTGTAATTTACAGCTTCTTTTTCTTGCCATGATTTTTTTCCCTGCCAGACTCATGGGCTAGGCAGGAGCAAAAATGATAACTATGCACAGAGCTGTCAGTGGAAGCTAGCAATGTCTGTCTCTGAGGCTCACTGATCTGCTAGCTCAGGTTACTGAAAAGGGTTACAGATACTTTCTACCTTTGATAAACAACTTGTTCAGCAGGTTGCAGCCATATAATCTTATAACATGACTTTCTCTGACATGGAGGGAATACAGACTTGTCACACTTGAGAGATGGCTCTTGCCTCCTGACCTGAAGTGCTAACTTTCACACAATTGGTGCAGAGTCTTACGGATGGTATCGAGATATTTAATGGTCATGAGCTTCTTCCAGCTTCAGGGTCTGCTTTCAGGCTGTTGACAACCCAAGGGCCTGTCATACTGTCCTGGTTTAGGACAAATTAGGGGGAAATCTCCAAAGGAAACCCCTTAAAAGAAATAAACCTCCACAACTCCTCTTCACCCCCCCCCACCGGGTTCGGGAGGAATTTCCTCGGAGGAAAACTGGAAAAAACTTATTTATTGAGAAACAACAAACAAAGAGCACTCCCCAACACAAGAAAAATAAACGTTTTCCGAGATGACAACAAATGTTTTCACCAGTAGTGTCGGTTGTCTCGGCTGGGAAGGGTGCCAAAGCTTCTCTCAGCAGACTCCAGGGGGTTTCCCTTGACATTCCCGAAATCAGGGCCCGAAGCAGGTCCGATGTCTTCAGGGAAGGGGAGGAAGGAAAGAAGGGGAAAAAACACAAAAGCAAAGAAAATGGCAAAAAGCAAGCAAAAGGCAAAAAAAGGGGGAGAGCAAAGCAAGCAGCTAGCAGAAAGCAAGCAAGCCAGAGCGAGCAGCCAGGGGAGGAGCGCAGCTATATAGACAAAACAACTGGGAACACGGGAACAGGAACACACACGATTTGGGATACAGAGCATGAAAAATGTCCCGTCACCCCAGGACACATACAGACTATGTCTGCAGAAACTGTTTTGGGGAGGGAAAATATTTTTCATTTGTATTATTCTGTATTTGGGAGTTCATTTTCTTCCAAACAATCTGTATGGTGCTTTGTTTTAGGACTGTGACCAAAACAGTGTTGATAATACACTAGTGTTTTAGGTATTGCTGAGCAGTGTTTATGCAGAATCAAGGCCATCTTTGTTTCTCACTCTGCTCCCCATCTCTAGCAAGTAGGCTGAGAGTGAGCAGGAGGCTGGGAGGGGGCACAGCCCTGAGCTGCTCACTGCAGCTGATGCAAGGGGTATTCCATGCCCTATAGCATCATGCTTAGCAATAAAATTGAAGAATGTCTGGGCATTGGTCTGCTGATGGGAGGTGGTAAGTGCTTGCTTTTACATTGCTTGGCGTTTGGGTTTGGGGTTTTTTTCCCCCTTCACGTAGCAAATTGTTCAGTACATGAAAAGTTTTCTCACTTTCACCCTTCTCATTCTCTCCCATCCTGCTGGCCTCAATAGGGGCTTGCTTGGCAGCCAGGATCAACCCACATACTTGTGTATGTGTATATGTATATAAAACTGGCTAGTCCAGTTCTAAATTCTAGGCAAGTGGTTTCACCATTCATTTAGCTTTATTGAGGTTACTTCTTTTGCTGAATTTTCTTGTAACTATCTCAAAGCCCACACAGAGGCAGTTCAATGTCTGCAATCCATCTCTATCACATAGTGATGCCTAACAAAAGGCTGCTTCTTTAATCAGTTGAAAGAATCCCTGTCTGTCAGGTATAGTTAACTTAGATTGTCAGTTGTAAATTGATAAATGTTATGTTTATATATGCACTGGAAATGGAGATGATAAAAGAGTCATATGCCTTGTGTTCTTTAGAGAACTTATTGCGTTGAGTATCTAAAATTCTTGTCTACAAGCAGCAAAAATTACTGTGTTGGTGTTTGGCTTTTTGTGTAGTGGTGGATGTTTTTTTTAGACCATGTGATAAATACCACTGTGCTCTGTGTTCGTTGTGCTGGAATTTGGTTAATTCAGAACCAGTTAATTGGTAAACTCTTAGTCTTAACTTCTTGTTATAGATGTATCCTTTACAGAAGTGTCAGATGTTTCATGTTCATTGTAAGTTGTAATTGATTGTAGTCTTACTCCAATATAGTTCTTACACATTTTGAATTTTAATAATAAGTAATTCATTTTGGCTGTTCCAGATATTTAGTTTGCTCTCTTTGGCTGCAAACCACTTGCAAGAGAGATACCATAAAACAGTTGAACAAGGTGCAATCTGCAAATTCCTGACAGCTGTCTCTGACTACAGTATTGGGTAAATACAGTTATAGTGTAATTTTCTCTTAAACATTCCTAAGAGATTGTATTTGTTCATATGAATGATTAGGTTGTTCTGATACATAATGTATCTTGTTTGGAGTGCTACAAAGAGTCCACAGTAAGTATATTAATGTAGGAGTATCAGTTTTTCAAGATTGCAAAGTTCCTTGGCAGTGTAAACAAAAAGCATGCCCCAGGATTTTCTTTCCTCTCATTAAGTGTAAAGCATAGGAGAGCCATGGTCCAATGTCACTGCAGTTCATTTGAGCTCTGTTAAATTTGTATGCTCCCCTGTTGCATCCTTCTTGTTCTGTGCTTATTTTCATTTGATGTTAAATTTTTGATGCTTTCATGGAATGCCTTTCAGCTTCATTGCTACCAAGAAGAGCTATGCCCTTTTCGTTTTTCCTGAATCAATTGGAGAGTCAAAATTAAGTATAACAGTTAAGGTCTGGAGGTTTTGGTGAAGTGTGCCCCTGACCCTGAAGCTTGAAGGTGCTCTATGCCTGCAATCAGCACCTGCTTCAGCAACTTCAGAGATTGCTGATGGGATTTTGTACAAGAACTTGGCTAAGAAATCCTCAACAAACCATCTACTTGTGGCCTTCAGCTTGAGCTGAAGGTCTTAAAAAGACAGCTTTGCAGTGCCTATAGTCTGTTCTGATTGGTCTGATTGCCCCTGCTCAGCCAGTCCTGCTGAGTTTGGAATGCTCTAGTTTTGTAGTGTTAGGCTGATGGCAGTTCACAGGACAGCAGTTCACAGTGAGGTAGTCTCAGACAGAGTACTTCAGGCAAAGCCTCGCCTGATTGTGTTTTTAGAATCATTTAGGTTGGAAAAGACCTCCATTGAAGCCAACCCTTGACTGAGCACTACCATGTCAAATAAACCTTAATACTAAGCACCATGTCCATTTCTTGAACTCTTCCAGGGATAGTGACTCAACCACCTCCCTGGGCAACATGTTCCAATGCTTGACCCTTTCAGTGAAGAAATTCCTCCTGATGTCCTGCCTGAACCTCCCTTGTGTCAGCTCTCGCATCCTCTTGCTAATTGCCTGGGAGAAGAGGCCAACCCCCACCTGGCCACAGCCTCCTTTCAGGCAGGCAGTTGTACAGTGATAAGGTCTCCCCTGAGTCTTCTTTTCCCCATGCTAAACAACCAGAGCTCCCTCATACCACTCACTCTCTAGACCTTTCACCACCTCTGTTGCCCTTCTCTGGGCACGCTCCAGCCCCTCAGTGTCTTTCTTGTAGTGAGGGGCCCAGAACAGGACACAGAACTTGAGGTGTGGCTTCACCAGTGCTGAGTGCAGTGGGACAATCTCTTCCCTAGTCATGCTGGCCACAATTTCTGCTCCAAGCCATAATGCTTTTGGCCTTGTTTGCCACCTAGGCACATGCTGGCTCATATTCAGCTGTCAATGAGCACCCCAAGGTCCTTTTCTGCTGGGCTGCCTTCCAGACACTCTTCCCCAGCCTTTAGCATGGCATGGGGTTGTTTTGACCAAAGGGCAGCACCCAACCCTTGCCTTATTAAACCTGATACAATTGGCCTTGGCCCATTGATCCAGCCTGTCCAGATACCTCTGCAGAGCCTTGTAACCCTCCAGCAGATCAGCATTCTCAGCTTGCTTGGTGTCGTGTGTGAATTTATTCAGGGTACCCTTGATTCCCTCATCTGGATCATTGATAAACCATTAAACAGGACTGGCCCCAACGTGGAGCTCTGGGGAATAGCACCAGTGACTGACTGCCAGCTGGATGTAACTCCATTCACCACACTCTCTGGGCCTGGCATGCAGCCAGTTTTTAACCCAGTGGGCTTCCACCTTCTCCAGGAGAATGCTGTGGAAGACAGTATTGAAGGCTTTACTGAAGTCCAGATAGACAACATCCACAACCTTTCCCTCATCTACTAGGTGGGTCACCTTGTCTGAAAAGGAGATCATGTTGGTCTAGCAGGACCCATCTTTCCTAAACCGCTGCTGGCTCACCCCAATTCCCTGGCTTCCCTGTACATGCCATGTGATGGCACTCAAGATGCTCCTTCAGTCTTGGAGGGGAACAGGAGGCAGACCTTCATCTCAGGGCCTACAACAAGACAGAGCAAAGTATGTCAGGATTTTGGCAAAAGATTGATTGTGGCAGATGTAGTAGTCCTTTCAGGATTTTGTAGGATTTGCTCTTCCATTTAATTCTTTTCATTACAGTTCATCTGATTGTTGAAAGCTGTTTAGTTTTTTTTTCTCTTATACTTTTATATCCCTTGGTAGAGTAGGGAATCAAGACTGGTATTTTATATTTGTTTATAAATGTTAAACTCTGAACCTGCAGTTCAGTGTTAACTACCTCCTCAGTCTACCTTCTGAACAGTAATCTTCTGACAGGCTTCTTGATGGACTAATTTCCACTGTCTTTAATTACAGATGGTCCCTGTTTTCTTGATAACCATTTTTGGCTTAACTGGAAGGAAGGCTATCAGTTGGGGACTGAATCCAATTAAGACGAATGTTATCTGATAAGAATATATAATTGTCTTCCTTAACCCCACTTCCACATTTTTCAGACACATTAGACAGAAAACACATCTATAATTTTTTGATAGATTAAATTGTATGCTTATAAGGTACTTCTGTCATCAGCAGCTGTGTGCAACTTCATGTTCCTCCCAAGTGCTGTGTCTGGGGAACTTTTCTGTAACATTTTGTTATGGATTTTTTTCTTTTTTTAATTTCCA
This sequence comes from Cisticola juncidis, assembly GCA_013400215.1. Classification (NCBI taxonomy): domain Eukaryota; kingdom Metazoa; phylum Chordata; class Aves; order Passeriformes; family Cisticolidae; genus Cisticola; species Cisticola juncidis. The sequence continues at coordinate 718,462 of VXBR01005650.1, read as the reverse complement.
CTGTTTCTAACTCCAATCTCATAAATTATTTTTACAGTTCCTGTTCAACTTATCATGACCTGGAAGTGTTTTTACATGGCCTTGGTCTAGAACACACTAGAGGATTATTTGAGGTAATTTTGTGGTGTATTTTCTACCGTGAAGTAATCTGTGAAAGCAAAATGCACCTACTGCATAGTAAAAAAGTTATATTACCATTAATATATAAATTCAAATAAATTCCTTAAACATAAATTTATTTATAAAATGGGAAGTTTAACTGCAATGGACTAAATTTGATTTCTTGATTATGTGCATTAGTCACAACATTTGATGTTTCTAAGCTAGACAGATCTTTCCTTGCTTCAATAATGATGTTTTGTAGCCAGGTTTTGTTCTTGAAAACTGAAGTAAAACAGGGAAGAAAATCAAGTTCAAACTATTTTATTCTGAAATTCTTTTTGATGGCAGAAACCTCTTTGTTTTATATAGGAACAAGATATAGCTTTAAGACAACTTCTGACCATGCAAAAAGATGACTTAATACAGGTCAGTTTACTACTTTAGAATTTAATGTAATTTTGCCCTCTTTTTAAAATGTTTTTAATATCTTAACTTCTCATTATAAATGTCTAACCTTGCAAGAATTCTTTCAGCATCTTTTGCAACTTCCTGAATTTTAATGTGAATATAGACAGGCTTTTTCTGAAGTATGTAATTTCACAGATCAGTGAGTGATCAGGGGTGAACAGGAAATAGCTTTAGTTTAAAGTTTAGTTGTTACCATTTTTAGTTTTGAATTGTGATTTCTCTGAAGGGAAGTCAGTGCTAGGATTAGCAGTAGATAATACTTAACAACTACTTTAGGTGTGGTCCTCCTTTGTGAGGTGGTAACTTTTTTGGAGAAAGAAGAGCTCTCTTACTTTAAAATTGCTTAAATTGTAGAATCTTGTATCCCATGCAGGTTTGTAAAACCTTATTCCTACCCAAAAAAGGGAGAAAAAAGAAGATTTTGTTTCTTACAGTTTACTTAAACTGGGAAAGTTGGTCTTTTGCTGTTTGCAGAGGCTGGTGTTTTGACTAAATCATGCGTTATTACAAGGCTTCAGTTCTCACATGAGATGTGGTGGTTGCTTTTCTTAATTCTTTGCTGAAATTTTTCCTGTGGGAAGGATTTTCTGTGCCTAGAGGAGGAGGCTATAATAAAATCCAATTGTAGGGATCTCATGGGAACAACGTAGGTGCTTCAGGCTGCAGGATTCTTCTGAGCACCCTGTACTGGGGAGCTTTGGAATCTGCTCTGGGATTCCAAAGACACCTCGTAAAAACAGCCACTTCAAGACTGCTCCCTGCTACTGGAGCTAGCCATGTCCTTGGTGTCAGCTTTTTTCTCCTAATTCTGGTACCAAGGAGGTGTGTGTTCTGGCATCTGGATCCAGTGTTGTATTCCATTAGAGTGAATGTCAGCAAGGATTGTTTTGCTTGATGTTTTGTCTTGTAACAAGTCGTTAATTTTTCTAACAGAACTCAACAAGTAATTCTGTGTTCTCAGGGGGTGTTCATATAGGGAGCTTTGTCAATAAAGAGATTTTGAAGAGTTCATCTAGAGCAGATTATTAGAAGACATGTCAGTGTATTTTGATGTTACTGCTTTTCTGAGGCCTCGGGATCACTGGACAGCATTTTGGTGTCTTGGGATTGTTAGAACTCTAAAGCCCCTATTGATAGCAGCTTTGTCCTTTAAGGAGACTCTTGTGGATTTCTTCTCCTTACTGTGTGAGCTGCTGTATTGGACATGATTACATTAAACTGTAAATCTGTCTGAGTGTATGATCATATTGATCACTTGCCTTGGTATTGTAGTTATTGCTTGTTTTTGTCCAGGAAACACTGGGGAAAGAGGAGAGAATTGTGGAATTTGGGGAATGGCTAAGCTTTATGATTCCCTCTTCAAAGAGATGTAATTTCGCCCAAAATCGTAGCTTCTGTTTCAATGTTCTAAATTGTTTGAGGCTCACTGTTATAAAAGCAAACAAAGCTTTGAACAAACTGAAATAACTACATGAAAATAATATCTGTAAGAATTTAATTGCTTTGTCTGTTAACTATGCAACAGCAGGAAACAGTTCCTGAAAAATGTCATGCTTTGTGCATGGACATAAATTAATTAGTGAATCTTCAGCTGAGAAGTTAAAAAATGGCATTACACTCCTAGCTTATTAGCACTTCATAAGTTATCCTAAATTCTTTATGTAGTCTAGTTTTTGAGCTCTGCTAACAGTGTCTCCCCACGCTGCTGATAGAACAAATCTAATCTGTTTCCTTGTAACTTCAGAGTTCAAAGTTTTTACTGTGATGGCAGATTTTCAGCTAACAGCCAGCTGTTTTAAAGAACCTGGATCTTATTACTACAAAGATTAATGATGACCCCTGATGGATGCCTCTGAACCAAGCTGCTTTGTATCTAGAGAACTGGGGAGAAATCCTGTCATTAAGCTGATATGCTTTCCTCCACCAAACAATATAGGAAGACATTTTCTCTGTAAATATCTTTATCTGTATTCTACAACAGAGCCTAAACAATGAATCTTTCAAGCTGAAATCCTTGCATTCCTCAAGCTTATTAACAGTTCCATTCTGGGAAAAGTGTGTTCAATATACTGGGACATGTCTATTCAACATTTGGAGGGTTTTGTCTGCACTACTTACAACACTCACATTTTTTTATTTTGTTTTAAGCATTTTTCTCATAAGATAGCAACAGAAGTAATTTTACTTCTGGATGCACTTAGGACTAAAAAGGTTTCTTTCTTATATTTTATTTAGTTTAGATTTGCATCTTGTTTTGGATTTGAGAATGTACAATGAAAAGTTGACACATCAAAATTCAAAATACAATCCAGAACTTTACTACATAATTGGATAATTATCTGGTCTATGTACTTCTATATCAGTTTCAGGACTCATTCCTCTGCTCCCACTCCCTGAAAAAACCATTTCATATTTGACAAAAATGTGTCAGGTTATTAAAATTAGTGGTTATGTGGGCAAAGCGGCATTGATGTAGGAGTTTGTGCATGGCTTCACTGGTTTTATCTGTGCAGTATATCATCTTTCATGGGTTGAGGCAATCTTATTCACCTCTTGTCACATTCATGCTGGAGTGAACTTGGGGCTTGGATTTTGAGGGCCTTGTATGTATTTAAGTAAAAAATAAAATAGATGTTCTTAGAGTTGATCTGGCTAAAACTGAGAGTGCTTGTAGTCTGTTACAGATACAGGCAAATCATTGTACAGCACTTGCACATTCTTAAATATGGCCACTTCACAATGGCATAATTACGGCTGCAGAACACAAGTGAACCAACACCAAATTAAAAATTCCCTTATCCATCAAGAAGGGCTTATTGCACTGTGGTTGTTCCATGCTTTCCTTATTGCATGAACAGTCAGGTTCTGGGTCACTTCATGTTCTTGCAGAGATGGTCTAGAAATTGGTGAGGCGTTTGGACTGATCTATCAACCTTCTATCTCCAAGTTCTGCACCTTTTACCCCTAAAGTGGTAGAAGGCTTTATCTGTAGTGGTGTTTATCACATTCTTTTCTTCTTGGCACATATTTTTAAGATGTTGTGGTGCTCAGTGATCCATTTGCAGAAGAACAAAATGATATTTTATTTCTAGGGTAACAAAGTACATCTTCCTGATCTGCTAGTCAAAAAGCTGCATCCTGAATTGCTGGTTTCAGGAATGAAAAGGTGGAGTCAAAAGCAAAGGCGGTCTTCACAATAGTTCCTACTTGAAGCAAGATAAATTCCTCAGGAATAACTGCTATTCTTGAAATACGCTTACTTATTCATGATCAATGACTGCTGCAATGCTTTGTAAGCCTTAAGAGAATATTAGTTCATACCAGATAGGACTCCACGAGGCAAACCTGAGAACTAATAAATTGAGCAAACTTACAGCTCAACACAAGTGAAGCAGATTACTTATAGGAAATACAGCTCTTTCTATCTTAAGGCTGCTAGTGATATTTGCTAAAAAGATTTCAGTACAATTTATTCAGGGACCCATGGAAACCTATTAAAAACTAAAAAGTTCTTGGCGCCTGTAGTTAAATTCCCAATTAATCTTGTTGGGATTTTTCATTACTGAAGAACTTGTCTATAAACTTGACATGGTTTTGAAATGTTTAAATGTACACTTGTGAATCCATAGTTATGTTACCTCTAATGGGTGGAGAACCTGGAGGACAGTTTTATGCAGTCACAGTGAACAATGAGTGTCAGAACACTGGGTCTCAGCAAAAAGCAAGAGCTTCCCTAGGCACAATCTCTTCCCTAGAATGTGATCTGATGTGGGTTATCAGCTGTTCATTCAAAATTCTTTCTGACAGAAGTCTGGGAGACTGCAAATACTTAACTTCTTCCAGATTTCTGAGGGTGCAGAAGGTAACTTCAGTCTACACAGTATCAGTGGGGGTCCCATGTAGTCTAGGTTTGGAGACTCTGAGATCCTTGCAGTCTCAAATGCCACTCAGAGTGGTCTGCTCCTTTGAGTGTTGAGTCAGGTACTCAGCTGGTGCCTTAGGAGCAAAGTCAAGAGGTTTTTCACTTGTGTGGAAGAGCATCTCAGGGCTGCTAACACAAGAAGTCCTGCTGAACAGCCTGTCAGATGAACAAGGGAAATATTGAATGTGTGACAGAAGCATTTCCCTTTTAACAAACGAACTCTTCTTTTTCTTTAAGTGTTCTGCAAGAAAACTCAGCCTAGGATTTAAATATGACTTAAAATTTAATCTGAGATACTTGATGGGGATAGCCAGTGTTTTCTTTTCCAGGCATCACTTGGAGAATCTGTTACATAGTATGTATCTTCTGAGCTTTCCTTCAGTTAAAAAAGAGGTCTTCCTGTAAAATTCTCTATTTGATGCTGATTTGATAATTTCCACTCTTTCTTTCTTAGTTAATGCTGTATCACCATCATGATGATTCGTTATTTTGCTGTAAGATGACTCAGATCCTTCTTAAATGGAAAGCCTGACATCCTAACAAGACAGGTGTGCTTAGGCAAACTGCTATTATTTTTTTAATAAACCGTAAACAGATTTTCTGAGTATCCTGTGCAGTTTCAGTTTGGCAGTTCCTCATGTCTTGTCATTTTGTTATGCATCATTGAATATTTTCTGTGGTTTTATTTTTTCCTTTGTCACTTACATACATTGTGGCTGGTTGCAATAACCTAAAAAGAGCTTTTAAATCTTAATGTCTGGAAGCTAGTGAAGTGTGTTACTGTACTGTTATGTCTAGTAAGTTTAAAAATAAATCATATTTGGAATTACTCCTTAAATTTAGATTGGCATTACGAATCCTGGAGATCAACAGAAACTCCTAGATGCTATTAATGATCTGCAAGTGGAAGAAAAAAAGTTTGAAGACGTCTCTGAAATCATGAAGCTGGAATTGAGGTATTAACGGTATATCTAAGGAAATGGAAGTGAAATATTAATTATTTAAGGTGACCATGTTATTTTCTATGGCTCAGAGGTAAAATTGTCTCACACCTTATCCCTTCATGCATAACATTCACAAGAATATGCAAGTTAGTGGATTATGAGAGCTGGTGGTGGGTGTGTTTTGCACAAAGAAAGTTGGGAGTATAGACAAGGTAGGCTCTGTTAGTCTTCCAGTCAAATCTGTCTGGTTGTAAGATGCAACAAGAAAGTGTGGGAGGGAGAGATGCATATAACTTCTGCATAGGCCTTTAACATAGGCCTTTAATTTTCAACTCGTAAAATAATATCTTGTACATGTGTATCTTAAATCATAAATGCTACTTCTGTTTAGATTCCAGATTTTTTCATTGTTTTTCTCTTCCACTGGAAGTAGTTTTAACTGGTGTCTAAAATATCTCATCTTTTAATCTTACCAATTAAACAGTTTAGAAGCTATTTTCCTTATCATAGGTTATATGTATCAGTAGGTTAATAAGGAATTTTTTTAATGAAAGCATTACTCGTTCAGACTCCCAGACTATCCAACTTGATATTTTTTCCCGTTATAGCATTAAGGCATCAGCTCTGCAATACCTCTCATACTTTTAGTGTAGTCTTGTGCAGTACCATGGAAGCCAGGCCCAAGGTTGCCTTGGCAACCTTATTAAACTCAGTAAGTTCCCTAAGCACTGCTAGAGCAGTCTACATGCAGCACAAAATGAAAAGTGAAGTAAGTATAAAGGAACCTTAAGGCTTCTCAAATCTCTTATCCTTTGTATGTAAGCACTGTTTTTTTTTTCTGGAAGACATATCTAAACTTCAGTTTAAACTCCATGCCCATATTTTTCCTCTTCTTAGTTCCCAAACTTATAGAAATATAACTGCTAAAAATGATTGGATAGTAAGGGTTCAGATAACTGTGCTGGTACTCTCATAGATACATATCCCTTCCCTCTCTAAAATACAGGGGAAAGCTGTCTGTACTGCTCCAATGCTGGGTGGCTAAAGTCCCTGTCATTGATGTTGTTCATCAGCCCAAGGAATATGCTTGGATTCAAATTCAGTCCGTACACATCTCCATGCTTTGGAGGCGACCGAGTTGTACTGACACTGCGTTAGCAGTCATATCATGATGTGATCCTGCCATAGTGTTGTTTTTAGAGTCCCAGTTCCATGAGACTGTCCAGTATGTATTTCACTTCCAACCAATCATTCATACACTGATTGCTCCCAGTGCTGGTGCTGTGCCGGTACCTTTATCCATTACTGTGTTTATGAAAAAGAGACTTTGTGGCCTACTTGAGGAATCTTTTTGCAGCTTAATGCAAAGTTTGAGCTGTTGGACTTGGAAGGATGAACAAGGCATTTGAGGAAGCTCTTGAAAGACTGAGATGGGCTGGAAGGGCAGAGAGTTCTTGTCCTGATAGAAGACTTTGATGTTTCTTCTGGTCTATGAGAAGATTTCATTCAGAGAAATGAATTGGCTGGATATTCACACTAGCCAAGAGTTGTGGGCAACAACTCAATGTCCAGATGAAGGCTAGTAATAAGTGACACTCCTCAGGGGTTTGGTGTTGGGACTGTTGCTGTGTATATGTAAGCACTGAGACATGGGATTGAGAGACTGGGAGAGACTGGGATTGAGTAGACCCTCAATGACTCTGAGCTGTGTGATGTGTTGGAGGGAAGGGATACCATCCAGGCAGACCCGGACAGGCTTGAGTGATGGGTGCATGAAATTCAGCAAGGCCAGGTACAGTGTGCTGGGTCAGGGCAAGCCCAAGCCCAAGTACAAGCTGCACAGAGAATGGATTGAGAGCAGACCTGAGGAGATGGACTTGGGGGTGTTAGTTGATGAGAATCACAGAAACACAGAATATCCAGAGTTGGAAGGGACCCACAAGGATCATCAAATTCAACTCTTGGAAGAAGCTCAACATGACCCAACAAATGTGCACTTGCAGCTCAGAAGGCCAGTTGTATCGTGGGCTGCATCAAAAGAGGAGTGGCCAGCAGGTCGAGAGGGAATTCTCCCTGTCTGCTCCGCTCTCATGACACTCCATCTGGACTGCTGCAACCAGCTCCAAGACTCCCAGCATAAGGACATCAGCCTGGAGGGAGTTCAGAGGAGGGCCACAAAGATCACTAAGAGTGCTGGAGCACTGATCCTGTGAAGAAAGGCTGAGAGACTTGGGGGTGTTCAGCCTGGAGGAGAGAGGGCTGTAGGGGCACTCTAGAGAAACCTAAAAGGGGCCTACCAGAGAGTTTGAGAAATACGTTTTATAAGGGCATATAGTGATAAGATGGGGGAATGGCTTCAAACTGATGGAGGGCTGGTTTAGATGAGATGTAAGAAAGAAATTCTCTACTGTGAAGGTGATGAGATATTAGGATAAGTTGCCCAGAAAAGCTATGGATGTCCCATTCCTAGAAGTGTTCAAGGCCAGGTTGGATGGGACTTTTCAGCAATCTGGTCTGGTGAAAGGTGTCCCTATCCATGGCAGAGAGATTGGAACTAAATGATCTGTAAGGTGCCTTCCAACCTAGAGTATTCTATGACTCTGTAATGCTCCATCAAAACAGCTATATACTTTCAGAAGAGAATGCTGCAAATGTGTACATGTGCGTGCTGCAGTACTGAAGAACTAAACTTCAGCATTCAAGAGGATATAAACCAGTATGATATGGATATACCATAAATACTTTCACAGCATCTGAGCCATTTGTGTTAAAATAGAGACTTTGCTGCTGAGCTGAGGTTGCAGACAAGGAATCTGTTAGGTGCCTTTGGAAATGGATGTTGACTCTCCAGCAAGCAAAAATTAGTTACATTTTAAGGGGACTTTGCCCAGTTCAAGCTTTATGCATTTTTATGTTAAAATGTATGCTTTTTTCAGATTGTTCCACAGTAGTGTTTAGTGCATGCATTCAAGCAGAGCAGCTTAAACATTTGAACAGAGGGAGTAAGTAGAGAAATACCAGAAATTACCCATTCATTCTGTGTGGCCAGATACAATGACATAGGCACATGGTATCTGGTGCAGTTTCCCACACTGGTGACATATCTTATTCCTTGTCTAGTGTGGGTTTAGATCATATGTAGTTCTCAAAACCAGAAAAAAATGGATTGATTAAAGATCAATGTATACAAAATATGACATCACTTCAGTTATGGCAAGCATTGCATAGTTTTCTAGAAAATTGCCTGACATGCATTCTAGGCATCTGACCTTTAGACTAAAATCTTGGGCTGTGTTTACATGGTGTTACATAAAGATTTTACTTGTCACTTGTTCAAAGTCCTTCTATGAGAAGGAGAATCAGTCATTAAGTCATAGAAAAACTAACATGTAGAAAATCTTGAACTGATTGATTATAAACTTAGCGAGTGTCTAGCACAGTTTAGCCACTGATGTTTTGACAGCCATTAATTCTTTTTTAAAGTGATAATTTTTTGAAAACATTATTTCCATTTCTAAATATAAGAGCATGTCACTGCAACAGGTATAAAATTCTATGAAAATGGGGAGTTTTTTAAGAACTGTGGTGTAGTGAATTAGTATGATAGAATAAATGTTTTTCTTTTTTCCCCCTCCCTAATTCAAGCCCATGACATACTTTATACATGCCAAGAATCCTTCCAGAATTCCAAGAAATAATTTTCTTTGTGATGAAACAGAAAAGGTGCCATAACTTTTTAGCTGGCTGATCCCAGCCAGCTAAAAAGTTATCTAAGAGAAGAAAATATTTGATCATGTCTTGACTATAGTAATGTGGGAGAAGCTTTCCAGATTATCTGCAGATGTTTAGTGTTGGGGTTCTTTACCTGAAATACTCAGTTCAATTACACTATTCTGAAACAAGCAATTGTTTATTTTATAAAAACAAACTAATATGTTTTTATACTTGTCCATCCTCATGAAAACCATGTGCAGTATTGGTTTTAAACCTCCAGCATGCCTATCAATGCTTCTATATATTTCTGTTTTAAACGTTAAAGTTTTAACAGTTCAGCACTATTGCAAATCACAGATGTCCTGAGCAGTGGCAGAAATTTTACTCACTAATGATCCTGTGCCCAAAGTTGAAGGAAAGCACTCCATGACACTATGGCCTAAATTCCATCTCCATTTAGATACTTGCACTGCATTGGCATGTAGCTTAGTTGAGGTGTTTCACAAATTTTGTGAATACCTTTTTGCCCTCAGAAGCAGGAATTGAGTGGTGTAAGTATTTTACATTGAGGTTTAATAGTAGATTGCCTAGGGAATGGAGGAATGTTGGAGTCTGAATTAGTTTATTCAGATCTTCAGTTTATTCTGAACTTCAGAATAGGAAGTTCAGTAAGAACTGGTAATTGTCTCTTGTTTTGGCCCTGCCTGTTATTTACCTAAATAGCTTAGAGTTAGCAGAAACTTTCCTACTGGAGATACAGACACTTCTCAGGAATTTCAGGGTTTGAGAGCTCACTCAGTAAAAACAATTGGATGATGTTCTTCCTTGCCTTCTTTCTGTCTTCCAGGTGAAAGGCAAAAAATTTCTGGCCAGCACCATAACTTACGGCTAAAATTCTCTGATATTCCAGCGAAGTTGAGTCAGTGTCATGTGGAAGCTCTAGAAACTTAAAGCTGAAAATATTCTGTTAAATTTTTCTGTCCTTCTCTCCACTTTTTGGAGACATGTCAATCAAATTTTAAGAGTTGTCTTCCAGCTTGTATTTGAGCACCAAATACAAATTTTCTTCGAAATAGGTAACATCAGATATTTTAGGCTCTGAAGTATGTTTCCAGATCCGGGGGCCACGCCAATATTACTAAATTCTTATTTTCTTCAACTCTATTAGAGGCTAAGTGACCATAAACCTGGTCATTTCTGTCCTAGGTCCAAAGTAGCAACCAGACTTTTTCCCTCACATCCACCTCAAAACTGTAGGCTGCTGATTATTGTCCTTCCAAAATAAGGCAGGGGAAGGAGAGGATGGAACAAACAAGGGAAGAAAAAAACAACTTGCTAAGATGTTAAATATCTTTACCTGCTCACTTTTAAAATGATACTGGGTTTTTTGTATGTTATGAAAGTGCATGTCTAACCCACTAGCCAGTGTTGGAAATCCATAGGTAATATTCGTTTTGCAAAAAGTTACAGCATTTGACAAATAACAAAATATCATTTTATTTTTCTAGTGAAGATGAATTGCTAAAGTTTCTTCAGAAGTTGAATAAAGAGTGCAGTAAGCTGATCATTCCTGTGCAGACCATGAATAACCATTTCCTCAAAAATTCTCACAAGGTATTGAACCATACAGAAGATTGATTTAGAGTGCATTATTCCACCTTATAAAATAAAAACTGTGAATATTCATCAACCCTCTTGGTTATTATATAGTTACATAAAGCTGTCTGATGCTCTTTCTCTAAAGGACACTTCTTAAAAATAATTTATTTCAAGGAGTTAGGGCACACAACTAAAGGAGAGATAGGTTTGTTTCTTCATGTTTCTACTGATAGGAGAGTATAAGGTGACAAAAGTTTCCAACAAAGGCTGCTAGGAGTAGTAGCTTGTTGTGCATAAATCATACAATTAACATCCAGCATAAATGGAGTTATAAACCTTTTCTGGCACTGTCTGTTGTGATACATTAACTGTAGAATATTAAATTATAATCTACAATTATGTATTTATGGCAAATAATTAATTATTAACAGATGGTACTGCAGTGGGCACCAACCGAATGTTATATTGAAGTCTGCAAAGATGTGATTTGCAGTGTTAAACAGTTGGGAGAAGAAGTTGGCAAGCTGAAGGACCTCGTGGTGGAGGTGGGTGTGTGTGAGTGAGGCTGTTAAATACTGTGTGCAAGTTTCTGATGCAACCTCAATTGTGACATCCGTCAGGGAAATGTTTCATGCCTTGGTTTGTCAAACGCTGTTTAGCCTTAGCTTGGACATTGCATCGATCTCTCCCCCTCCTCTTTTTCATGGACAGAATGAGAAATAATCTCTAATGTTCCATGACAGTGCAGAGACTCTCCAAAAGAAAGCACAATCTACCTTCTTTCTACTGCACGAAAGAATTAATTGGAATGTATCCCTGTGCTCTTGGGCAACCACTGTGCCATAGACACCATGCTGAATACTTACACTCTTTTTAATTAAGGAATCTTTTGTTTGGAATTATTGACTCACAAGGAAGATACTAGGGTTTTATGGATTGAATGGGAGGCATCCCAGATAACTCTGCAGAGTGACAAAAGAAGAGGGTGGGAGAGGTCAAGGCTAGATGTTAGCACCACATCAGTCATTCTCAAACCAACACAGTGACACTCTCTTGTCAGATGGGGTCATTTTAAGTAATAGGCTGGTAAAATGAACGGCGGCTGGGGTAGGGTAAATGGGGCATCAGTGTCAGAAAGGAATCTGTTGCTGAACGAAGCCATGTGGAACTCAGACTTTGAGTATAATGCTACTAATGCAATTTCCTGTAGTTAAGTAAATTTAATGTAATATAACAGCCTTCGCCCAATAAATCACTTAACACCAAATATATTAAGAGGTAGAGACTGTGGCAAAGAATTTATTAGCTATTTATTCCTGTTTTTGCATAGGCAGTCATCAATTGTGTATATATTTGCCTCCTGTACATGCATGCCAGTTACAATGGCTGGGAGGGAAGGTTTCAGGTTTGGTGCCACTTGACTTTATCTGTACATAAGGTTTTATAGCTGTCAAGACAAAGCATGGTATCTTTGTATCCTGTGTGAAATAGCCTTCTAATTACTTCAAAAATGCAAATCCTTCTTTAAAAAAAACCTGTTACGTTTTATGAATTTCATTTATGAATACTTAATACAAGACATTTTTGTGCTACTTAATTTATGATGGAGCACTTTTGAATGTAGAGCACCCAAACATTTATTATGAATGTGTGAATCTAAGTGAGACAGTTAAACCTCTTACATAAAATGTTTGTATAAATTCCCTTGAAGTCTTCAATATTGCATGCTAAGCTTAGTCATGACAAGACTTTGCCAGCAGTCCATGTCTGTAGCGCATAATTTTTGAAATTACAGTAAATGAGATGACCTTCCAAGCATTGTGAACTAAGGTAGGAAATCAGAACCTAGTCCTGCTGTCCTTTATGACAAGGCTCCACTTAGGTTCAATATGTATTATTGAGAAGACACTTGCAATGTGCTTTCCACTCTCCCTTCAATTTCAAGAAAGCCTAATCTGTTACATATTCAACTTCTTTTTTAAATAAACAGGTTTTTTAGTAATTAAATGGCAGAAGTTCAAGTTAAAACATTGACAGTAGGAATTCAATTGTTTTGTTATTAGATTTTTGTAGCATCTAATAATAGCAATGTTTTACTCCTGAGTAATTAAGTTTGTAAATGAATAGTTTGTTTTTCTAATTTATGCTACAGAATGATTGAACATCAGAAAAGATTAACATTTACACACATTTGTTTCAAATTAAGTAGGACAGGGACAAAAAGAAGTAATATCAATCCTAGATGCATGCAGATTCTTAGGACTGGGTACTTTATAATCTACTTAAGAAGCTTTCACACTAACTTTTTTTTTCCACTTTTTACATGGATTTGACATCTGTCTCAGTATGAAGAGAAGAATAAACCTAACCAAGTGAAACTTCCAGGAAAAACAGCCACCTTGGAAAAAAGATTAGTAAAAATGGGAGTGGTAACATTCCTTGGATTTGGTTTTTTCTTATTTGTAATTAAATTAGTGGCAAAGAGAACCCATATTTAAGTTTAGAGCTGTTTCTCATCATATCTGTGGTATTTGTATCTAGTATGCACTTTGATCTAAAAATAAAGTTATTAAAAATTAAAACTGTTACTTAAGAGTATTTTAGGGTTTTATTTTGAAATTAATTTTTGGTATAGTATGTAGGTTTAAAATCTTGTCAAAGCTGCTTTTCTTTTTTTGCATAAAACTGTAATTATTGCTTACTAATTACTAGTTTTGTTTTTTTCTTACTTTTACCTGTTGAGAGGTAAATATGAGCAAATTCTGATTATATATCACATGTTTGTATTTGAAATTATAGTGCAGATGTGTTTTGGGGGTTGGGAGGGTTTAAAATATTTTAAGTAACACTTTCAATTTTATGTTGATAAAGATCTTCTTGCAGAGAGATGCATGTGGGGTTTTTTTACTTTCACAATCAAGAGAACTGTGGAGATCTTGTTACATATTATGTAAAAACTGTAATACTTAAATTATGCCTGAAATCTGCTTCCTTAGAGGTACTCACCTCTGTTAAGAGTTTCATCACATCTATTAAAAGGATTATAGTAGTCCTTTGCTATAAGAATGCAGACAACCTAGAAGGCAGAGCAGCTTGTTTTTTCTTGGTCTGGTCTTTCAGTACAAATTTGTTCTTAATATTTTCTCCACTCAAAAAAGTGTTTGTAATCCCACAGTGAAACATTTGTAACCGGTTTTGATCTGCTTACCAAACCAGCTATATTGGCAAAAAAGGAAGTTGGTGTAAGTGAATTCAAACCAGTTATTTTTTTGCAGGTTTCGGTAAACATCAGTAAAAATGCTGAATATTTTGGAAGGAACATTTTTCTTTCAAAACAAAACAAAAAGAGTCCAAAAAAAAAAAAAAAAAAGTAAACCTGAATGGGTATGTAAAACTTTTGGTCTCTGAGTTTTCAGAAATGTGTGGAATCTTAACCTTTGGTATTCCCTCTAGAGACTCGTAAGGAGAAGATAAAAACTTGGGTGCTGTTCCAATGTTCCTGCTGTTTTCTGCTTTTTTTAGAGAATTGCATAGGGTGATAATATATTTCCTTGTTACTGCAATTGTTTTATTCCCTTTCCTTCTTCAGTGCCAGAACATCATACAGAGTGATGAGGCCAGAGGCAAAAACAACGTAACTTCTGTTATGTTGTTTTAACTTTTGGGGTGACTTTTTTCTGGGTTTTTTTTCCAATCCCAAACTGGTGCATTTCAAGATCCTTTATTCACTTTCATATTGCTGCAGTGCCTCTTTCAGATTCTCTGACAAGGTGTCACAATATGGTAGTGATAGGGCAGGAAGCAAAGAAAAAGATTCCTTCAACATCTGGCCCTTGAGCTACACTGTCAGAATTCTTACCCCCACCAGCATCTCCTAAGGGAGCCTTCAGATGAAAACGTCCGTGCTGAGAGGCCTCCTTCTGCAAGTCATCAAATTATAGTCATTATCCCAGAACAGTAAGAATACAGTGATTTGCACATCTATGAGGGGATTGGAGGAGAATGCTTGAAGAGCTTTGCATGTATTAAGCTGGTAAACTGCACAGCCCTGCAGCTGTTGTTCTCCTCCTACAGTAGTGCAAATTGAGGTGCTGAGGATTGAGTGAATTGGACCTCAGCCCAAATTCTTCGGGATACCTGCTTGCTTAAAGATGCAGTGAGGTTCCTGCTAGCAATGGCGTTGGATACCTAACTTGTCTTCATAGGGATGACTATTCATGTGATGGCCTTTTCTGAATCTTAAGGCTGTTATATAAAATCAGGGCCTTGGGCGATCCTTTGGAGATCTGAAGGAAGTTCAAGATTTTTTTAAATTTTCCTGTCTAAGATAGGTGGTGGCTTGTGTGACCTGTGTCTCTCTTCTGTGCTTTGGGATTTGCCCTGCTCTTTAAAATTGATTTGTACAGTACCTGGCTTTTCATAAGGCATTACCCTTAATTATTCCTGCTAGCCAATTACAAGTAATAAAGAGCAGTTTGGGGTATGTGTGTTCTTATATTGAGAAAGTGTGAGGTTTTTTTTTTTTTCCTGTTATATTCTCCACTGACCTCAGCATGTGTCTGGGTTATTTTCTTTTATTTCATCCAAGTCCCTTGTTGAGGACAAGACTTAAAATGTGCAGTTTATTTCTTTTGTTGTCTTTGAACCCTTGCAGGTGTTTCTCAAAGCGATCACTTCATGTCAGTAGGTGATTGTTTGCATTTGCCTTCTCTATTTCACTGGTTCTGCAAAAGCTACAGGTTGTCTTTCTCAAATAAAACTCCTGTGTTACTACAAATGTAGTAATACCCAGTGTAAAGTACTACAAATATTGCTTTGGATCTTTATGTACAGAGACTACAGTTCTGATACCTGCTAGTAGACAGCAAGGCTACAAAGCCTTGAAGGTCTAATAGGTATCAAAACTGCAGATTTCTGCCTTTAAAGATGTGTGCTTTCATTTTTTTGTTCTGGAGGCGGGGGGGGAAGTGTGTATTTGAAAATTTAAATTTCCCTATTCCAGAAATAGAAATTTTCATGTAATGGGGATGTATTGAGATATGAGTGAGATACGACAAGAGAGTATTACTGACATAAAATGAGTTGTGTGATCTCAACTGTTTTAATGTGTGATAAATTACTTCTAGTTTTCATCCTGATCCAAATGGTGTTGTTTCATATAATACAGAGCCATAGTTCCTGGGAGTGGGACTTACAGAGATATCTCTGGAGAAGGATTTTCAGGTTTTTTGAGATGTGCTACTGGCTGTAATATATATGGGAAGATGTGTTCTACTTAAGATTTCTTAAAACCACATGAAACTTCCATGCCTTCAGCTTTCCTGAAAACAGTCTTTACTTGAATGTAGAAATACAGGTTTAACTACATTATTTCATCATTGTATTGAAAAACCTTAGCTTGATTTTGGAAAGTATGCAGAAAATGGGACTTTCAGTGCTCTGGCTAACTCCACTGTCATCTGTATTGCACATGGCATGATTTCTTAACCGTATGAGAAACTGTGCACATAATACTTGTTCAGAACACCTACAGATTTCTAGATTCAGTCTGTTCTTGCAGCAAGGGAGGCCAGCAGCCTCTCCAGGCTGCGTCAGGAACCAGCACTCCCTTTCATGAGACAGTCCTCCACAAACCTCTTCAACGTGAGTGAGTCCTTTCCATAGGCTGCAATTCTTCATGAACTATTCCCAGTGTGGGTTGTCCCCACCCCAGTGGGGTGCAGTCCTTTAGGAACAGACTGCTGTGTTGTGGGTCCCCTGTAGGGTACAAGT
The DNA here is from genome assembly GCA_013400215.1 of Cisticola juncidis. Lineage (NCBI taxonomy): Eukaryota > Metazoa > Chordata > Aves > Passeriformes > Cisticolidae > Cisticola > Cisticola juncidis. The sequence continues at coordinate 701,941 of VXBR01005650.1, read as the reverse complement.
CCTGCTATGACCCTGCTCTAGAATGGGCTTCCCACAGGGTCACAGCCTCCTTCAGACCAGCATGGGGTTCTCCATGAACAGCAGGTGGATCTCTGCTCCAGCATGGACCTCGTCACCTGCAGGAGGATGGCCTTATTCACTGTGGTCTGCTTGGGAATCTCTGCCCTGGCAGCTGGAGCACCTTCTTCCCCCTTGTTCTTCACTGGCCTGGGTATCCCCACCACTGTTCCTCTCACATTGTCTAATGCTCTTTGGCACAATTGCTGCTGCAGAGAGATTTTTCCACATTATCCAGCAGTGATCCCGTAGGTGCAATTACCTTCATTTGGGCTTGACCTTAGCCAGTGGCAGGTTTGTCTTGGAGCTGGCTGATACTGTCTCTGTGAGACATGTGGGAAGCTTCTGGACCTTCTCACAGAAACACCCTGTGCCCCCCCGCTACCTAAATCTGGCCATGCAAAACCAGTGTGGTCCCCCAGGTTCCTTTCCAAACTTGCCTGTTTTGTCATTCTCTGTAATGAATGTTGGTTGTTAGTAGAAATAATGGACCCAAGGTGAACTTCTGTAGGGCCGGAAGAAAGTGGAGGGATTGGAGAAAAAATCTGAATAGCAGTAAAGCTGGAATGCAGATGAGGTAAATGACTTTTGGAGAAGAAAAGGATATCATTGATAAGCCACTCATGCAGTAGCTGCAGGTAAAGGAGCTCCTGTTAGTACAGAAGGGTGTGAGAAATTCTAAGTCAGCTTTTTACTGCAAGCCTGAGAAAACTGGTAGCAGGGAGGATTGTAGCCTCTCTTTGTATGGGTCTAAAATACTGCTGTAATTTGCTGTCCTCTCACTGGTGTTTCTCTGCCCTGGTAATTGATCCAAAGTGTATTGTAAATGTAAGAAATAAGTTGGCCAGAAGCTAAAAACTGGAGTGTTTTTACACTGATTACATTTTACCAAATAGATGCTGAATGCTCATCTGTTGCCTTTAAGACCTGCAGGAGTTGTAAGAGGAGCTGTAGTTGCCTCTGGGCAAGTAGTACTGTTGTAGAAGCATTCAGGTGTCCCAAGCTTCAATTATTCTTACCTGGAAGTCTTTGCAGTCAAAAGATTCTGACATTGCAGTTGTGGGTGGGTGTTTGGTGTTCATTTCTGCGGATTGTCTGGGGTGTTTCAAGTTAAGTTGGTAAATGGGTGAATGTTACCACCTCAAACTTCACATAATTCTATACTTAGCATTATCTTTCTGAAACGGTGCTTACATCTAGTTCTATGTCTGTATTCTTGATAAGTTGTACCGAGGAACAGGAGAATGGCTGTAATATGCAGCCTGAAGAACAGCTCTTAACGGGTGCTTCCAAGCTTGCCCTTGCAGGATTTCCACCTGGAGTTGGCAACTGCAGGCTTCTTTTAGTAACGAGCTGTGTAGTCCCT